>OU342783.1:9775000-9864778 GCA_910591435.1 Acronicta aceris | reverse complement strand
ACCTACCAACCTAACCTAACCTACCTAACCCAACCTAACCAACCACCTAACCTAACCTAACCTAACCTAACCTACCTAACCAACCTAACCTAACCTAACCTAACCTAACCCTAACCTAACCTAACCTACCTAACCAACCTAACCTAACCTAACCTAACCTAACCTAACCTAACCTAACCTAACCTAACCTAACCTAACCTAACCTAACCTAACCTAACCTAACCTAACCTAACCAACCTAACCACCTAACCTAACCTAACCTAACCTAACCTACACCTAACCTAACCTACCAACCTAACCTAACCTAACCTAACCTAACCTAACCTAACCTAACCAAACCTAACCTAACCTAACCTACCTAACCTAACCTAACCTACCCACACCTAACCTAACCTAACCTAACCTAACCTAACCAACCTAACCTAACCTAACCTAACCTACCCTAACCTAACCAACCTACCCTAACCTAACCTAACCTAACCTAACCTAACCTAACCTAACCTAACCTAACCTAACCTAACCTAACCTAACCTAACCTAACCTAACCTAACCTAACCTAACCTAACCTAACCTAACCTAACCTAACCTAACCTAACCTAACCTAACCTAACCTAACCTAACCTAACCTAACCTAACCTAACCTAACCTAACCTAACCTAACCTAACCTAACCTAACCTAACCTAACCTAACCTAACCTAACCTAACCTAACCTAACCTAACCTAACCTAACCTAACCTAACCTAACCTAACCTAACCTAACCTAACCTAACCTAACCTAACCTAACTAACCTAACCTAACCTAACCTAACCTAACCTAACCTAACCTAACCTAACCTAACCTAACCTAACCTAACCTAACCTAACCTAACCTAACCTAACCTAACCTAACCTAACCTAACCTAACCTAACCTACACCTAACCTAACCTAACCTAACCTAACCTAACCTAACCTAACCTAACCTAACCTAACCTAACCTAACCTAACCTAACCTAACCTAACCTAACCTAACCTAACCTAACCTAACCTAACCTAACCTAACCTAACCTAACCTAACCTAACCTAACCTAACCTAACCTAACCTAACCTAACCTAACCTAACCTAACCTAACCTAACCTAACCTAACCTAACCTAACCTAACCTAACCTAACCTAACCTAACCTAACCTAACCTAACCTAACCTAACCTAACCTAACCTAACCTAACCTAACCTAACCTAACCTAACCTAACCTAACCTAACCTAACCTAACCTAACCTAACCTAACCTAACCTAACCTAACCTAACCTAACCTAACCTAACCTAACCTAACCTAACCTAACCTAACCTAACCTAACCTAACCTAACCTAACCTAACCTAACCTAACCTAACCTAACCTAACCTAACCTAACCTAACCTAACCTAACCTAACCTAACCTAACCTAACCTAACCTAACCTAACCTAACCTAACCTAACCTAACCTAACCTAACCTAACCTAACCTAACCTAACCATGAGCCGACTTGAAGTCCTTTCGCCCCATAGGCCTGATTCCGGTATTCGGAAAGTTATTAGAAAAACTGTTCATAAAACGAGTAACCCACCATGCTGAAGTGGGAAACAAATTAAACCCTAATCAATTTGGCTTTCGGGAACAACACAACACTACTCTAGCTATTCACACCGCCCTTAACCACATAAAACAAGCCAAGCAGGAGAACAAACAGGCGATAGCCATTTCACTGGACATCAAGGCGGCCTTTGACAATGCCTGGTGGCCTGCTCTTTTTCATCGTCTTGCACAACTCGATACACCAAAGAACATCTATGGACTAGTCAAAAACTATGTGCAAGACAGAACAGCCACACTAGATCACGCAGGCGTTCGAGTAAGCAAAACACTTACCAAAGGGTGCATTCAGGGATCAGCATGTGGCCCTATTCTATGGAACCTGATCCTTGACGAACTGCTCAACATTCAATTGCCGATGGGTTGCCACATACAGGCTTTCGCGGACGACGTTCTACTGATCGTCACCGCGAAAGAGCCTGGAGAAATAGAAACCACTACCAACAGAGTTCTCGCGGACATCAGCGCATGGGGCAACCAAGTCAAGCTATCCTTCGGCCCCGCCAAGACACAGGCCATAGCTTTCACAACAAGGGCTAAACTCGCTCAGATCAGCATGGACGGCACGGATTTAAAGTTCACCAGTGAAATAAAACTTTTGGGCGTCATTATTGACGAAAAGCTTTTATTCAACAGCCATTTGCGGTACGTGCTGGGCAAGGCGGCCAAAATCTTCGGAAAACTCTGTGTGTACACTAGGCCGACGTGGGGTGCACACACAGACAATGTCCAAACCATATACCACCACGTGATAGAACCTACTATCACCTATGCGGCCGGAATATGGGGTCACGCGGCAAAGAAAAAGAGCGCCCAATTGCTTCTGGCCAGCTCGCAGCGGGGATTCGCGCTGAAGGCTATCCGAGCCTTTCGCACGGTGTCCACTACTGCGGCTCTGGCGTTGGCTCAATTCTCACCTCTCGACCTCAAAATTCAAGAAATACGCCAGGTCGAGCTGACCCGCCTCAATGGAACTACCCACTTTCTGCCGGAGGATATCGCGCTAGAGCGCCCGACTCCAACAAGGCAACTCCTACACCCAGCAGAAAGAATAACGGTTAATAAACACCCTCTCGAACAACAACATCAGGACGGCCAAGAGCGTAAACATCACGAAACAATGCGCATATTCACTGATGGCAGCAAGCTGGAAGACGGGGCCGTCGGGGCGGCTTTCGTGGTCTTTGACCAAAGGGGCACTACCTTGACGACCAAAAAATTTAAACTGCATGACACCTGCACAGTCTTCCAGGCTGAGCTGTTGGCCATCAGAGAAGCATGCAGATGGGCTCAAGCTAATAAATATCAAAGCACCATAATTTCATCCGATTCACAATCTGCAATTAGTGCAATAAAAATCAGAAGTAATACACATCCATTAGTAACAAGCATACACAACATCATATACACACACCGCCACACTGGAATCATCAAAATCAAATGGGTCAAGGCACATTGCGGCATCATGGGTAATGAAGCTGCAGACGCTGCCGCCAAGCTCGGTGCTCTGATGCACAAGTCGCCTGCATACTGTTCATTCCCGGCGTCAACTGTCAAGCACAGGATGCGGGAGTGCAACTTTGATGCATGGCAGACGAGGTACCGGAGCTCCGAGCAGGGCGCGCACACAAGGACTATGCTGCCCAACCTCAAAGACATCCAGAAACTCTGGAGAGTTACAAAGCCTAGCTTCCATCTCACGCAGGCACTCACCGGGCATGGATACAATCTGTCCTACCTAAAAAGGTTTAAAATCGTGGACAACGATTCATGCCCCTGCGACGACAGTACGCCCCAAACAACGGATCATGTCATTAAAGACTGCCCCCGATTCGAAGCAATTAGACTTTCACATAAAATAATCTGTCACAATTTTGATATAAACCCTTACAAAGTAGACGAACTAATTAAAAAGAAGCAAACAATAGACTCATTCACCAAGCTAATAGAGACAATATTCAGCAAACTAAAGCGATTCAACGGAACATAACAATAAGAAATATCATTAGAAAATAACAGGCATGTATCAAATCGCATGCCTGCTTCTACAATCATATTACCAGGAATAAGAAATCAACCTAAATATATAAAAAAAAAAAAAAAACCTAACCTAACCTAACCTAACCTAACCTAACCTAACCTAACCTAACCTAACCTAACCTAACCTAACCTAACCTAACCTAACCTAACCTAACCTAACCTAACCTAACCTAACCTAACCTAACCTAACCTAACCTAACCTAACCTAACCTAACCTAACCTAACCTAACCTAACCTAACCTAACCTAACCTAACCTAACCTAACCTAACCTAACCTAACCTAACCTAACCTAACCTAACCTAACCTAACCTAACCTAACCTAACCTAACCTAACCTAACCTAACCTAACCTAACCTAACCTAACCTAACCTAACCTAACCTAACCTAACCTAACCTAACCTAACCTAACCTAACCTAACCTAACCTAACCTAACCTAACCTAACCTAACCTAACCTAACCTAACCTAACCTAACCTAACCTAACCTAACCTAACCTAACCTAACCTAACCTAACCTAACCTAACCTAACCTAACCTAACCTTTTTTTTTTTTTTTTTTTTTTTGTTTGCGCTGGGAAAAAATGCATTACGCATGCCCCCCCATCGGGGGATGGGGGGGTTATGTGGGACTCCCCGGTCTGACCCGGTATACCCACTAAAACAACCCAGCGGCACTCCCGCTTCGTCCTAGTGGCGAGGACTGGGAAACCGGCACAGCCTTTACGTCCAGTCCCCGCCGACGATTGCCCTTCATATCGGACCCCTCACACCCTCCCCGCGGGGAGGGGGACGGGCCCGGGAGTGACCGACGAAGGTGGTGACGGCTGCAATGCGGGCGAAGGCACCCCCGCGCCTGTCGCCCGCCCATCACCACCGAGGGGAGGGAGAGCACCTGCGCGCCTTCTCCGACCCCTTCTTCGTCTGCGGAGCGGCGCAGCGAGAGGGTCGTCCTCCCGCGCGCGCTCCGCCTCCTCCTTTTGCGAGATTACGTCCTCGCAAAAGGAGGCAACCGCTGCCCAGGCCTCCTCGCTCCCCAGCATGGCGTTGATCACGCTGGGAAGCGAGAGGTCCCGGCCGACCACCGCGGTCAGGCCACGGCGCAGCTCGGACCAAGCCGGGCACACCTCGAGGGTGTGCTGCGCCGTGTCCTCCGGGGCCCCGCATTCGTGGCACGCCGGCGTTTCCTCCCTCCCGATCCGG
Organism: Acronicta aceris; assembly: GCA_910591435.1. Classification (NCBI taxonomy): domain Eukaryota; kingdom Metazoa; phylum Arthropoda; class Insecta; order Lepidoptera; family Noctuidae; genus Acronicta; species Acronicta aceris. The sequence continues at coordinate 9,859,929 of OU342783.1, read as the reverse complement.
TGCAGGTGCTTTCCGAAACAGCCATGGCCGGACAACACCTGCACCAGACGGAAAGAGAGAAACCCGTGGGCCCGCTCGAGCCAGCTCCGCAGGACCGGACCGAGCGCGTCCAAGGTCCGGCGGCCAAAGGCGGCGGTGGCGAGGTCCTCCGTCCAGTGAAGGACGATTGCGTCCCTCGCCTCCCGCCGCACGGCCTCCCGCTCCTCGGGGACGGGGCACTCCCCGAGCGCCTTCCGGCGCGCCGTCCACTCGTACACTCTGGCGAGCACCCACGCCTCCAACTCCCAAGGAGGGGTGCCGGCCAGAGCGCACGCCGCCGAAAAGCCCACCGAGCGGTAGGCCCTCGCCACCCGCAGTGCAATAGCCCTTTGGGGCTTGCGGATGGCCGTTGCATTCTCCCTCCTATGGAGGGAGTCCGCCCAGATGGGGGCCCCGTACAGGGCCATGCTCTTCAAAATGCCGGCATAGAGGCGCCGGCATTTCGCCTTGGGCCCCCCCAGGTTCGGGAGGAGCCACGAGAGGGCGTCCGCGGCCTTCAACAGGCGCGTCGACAGCCCGCTGAAATGCGGGCCGAAGCGCCACCTGTCGTCCAGCACCAGGCCCAGATACTTCATCTGGGGCTGGACCCCTATCCGGACGCCCTCTACGACGATGTGTGCGTCGGGAGGGCAGCGCTGCCGAGGCCCGCGAAAGAACACGGCCTCGGTCTTTTGCAGCGCCACCCTCAATCCGAGGCGGCGGATCCTCTCCGCAACCAAGGATCCGCCAGCCGAGGCCAGACAGGCCGCCTCCCCGAAATTCCTCCCCCGGGCAGTGAGGAGAGTGTCATCCGCGTAGCAGATGACACTCGTGTCCTGGAGGAGGGCTCCCCGCAGGAGCCAGTCGAATCCGATGTTCCACAGGGGGGGCCCCAACACGGACCCCTGCGGAACACCGGACTCTGCGCTGTACCGCCTCACCGCGCCCGTCCTGTCCGCGAGGACGACCTCCCGGTCCCCCAGGTAGCTGGCCAGGAGGTTCCGCAGATATTGGGGCACTCCGTGATACCGGAGCGCCTCCAATATCGTCGAGTGGGGGACGGAGTTGAAGGCGTTGGCAATGTCGAATGACACCGCCAGCACTCCGTCCCCCGCCTCCACCGCTTCCCTCACCTGGCCCTTGAGTAGGGCCAGCGCGTCGATCGTCGAACGCCCTCGACGGAAACCGAACTGGGCGTCCGACAGATCTGGCCCTACCCCCCGCAAAAGGCTACCCAGCCGGGAGGCGACAATCCCCTCGAACAGTTTACCGACCTCATCGAGCAGGACGATGGGCCGGTATGCCGAGGGGGAGTCCACCGGGCGTCCCTCCTTCCGGAGCAGGCATAGCCGCCCCTCCTTCCACAGTTTCGGGAACCTCCCAGCCGCAAAACACGCGCTGAAGAGGTCCCGAATCCTGTCCTCCATTTCGGGGGCGGCGATCGCCAGCACCCGTGCGGGGACGCCGTCTGGTCCGGGGGCCGTCTTCTTCGCGCGGAGGTTGAGAACCCCCGCGCGAAACTCCACCACCGTCACCGGGGGGACCTCCTCGTCATCCGCCGCCGAAGCCGCCCCCCGCGGGGGATCCATCGTTGGTGGGGTGAAGTCGGTCCTGCGCGGAAACAGGGACCGGACCACCCCATCCAACAACGCCGGCTCGAGGGTCTCCGTCAGTGGGGGACCATAGGGGCGGAGCTGGTTCCGCGCCGCCTTGTATGGTCTCCCATAGGGATCCCTGTCGAGACCCTCCAGCGTCTCGGCCCACGCCGAGTCTTTAGCAGCGCCCATCGCAGACTTGAGGACCGTCGTCGCCTCTCGGTACGAGGCGTATAGGCGGTCCTCCTCTGCCCGGTTTCGGTTTTGGGCGCTGCGCCGTCGGCTCCGCGCGTAGGCCCTTCTGGCCGCCACGCAGGTGGCCCTGAGCTCCGCCAGCTCCTCCGTCCACCAGTAGACGGCACGACCTGGGGGCGGACGGCGAGACCGAGGCATGCTGGAGTTGCACACCTCGGTCAGGGACCCCCTGAGCTGGACCGCTGCGGCGTCTACGTCCAGGACCTCCTCGACAGGGGGCGACAGCCAGTCCTGGAGAAAGGCCGCCTCCTTGGCTGCCTCCCGGTCCAGGCGGGTGAGTGCCCACCGCGGGAAGGGAGATTGCCCAGCGCGGGCCATCCCCCCTCCCCGCTGCTGGGTGGAGATGTCGAACCGCACATAACGGTGGTCCGACAAGGTCTCCACCATCTCTACCCGCCAGTTGACGACGCGGGCGGCCAGCGCGGGGGTGGCAAACGAGACGTCGACCACCGACCCACCCTGCCGCCGCACGCACGTGTGGACCGCCCCCCTGTTTAGGAGGGACACACCGCACGAGGTTGCCCAGAATTCGACGGCGCGTCCCCGGACGTTGCAACCGGCGGCCGTGTTGCCCCAGGCCGCCGACTTGGCGTTCAGGTCGCCCAACACCACGACCTGGCGCGGCGCCGCCCTCCCTACGACAGCGGTGAGGATCTCAAGGAAATCCTCAAAGTCCGAGAGAGAGCGGTTTGGGGAGAAATAGACCCCCACCAGGGCCATGTCTCCCCACGCGGCGGCCACGTATCCCGGTCCCCTCTCTAAGAGCGAGAGGGGAGGGGAGTCCGTGGAAGGCCGCGACACCAACGCCACCAGTCCGTCCCGGTCGCCCAGCCAACGGCCAGGGACCGAGTAAGGCTCGGCGACCACCGCCAAGTCCACCAACCACTCAGCCATGGTCTGCGTCAGCAGATCCTGGGCTGCCCTGCAGTGGTTGGTGTTCGCCTGAAGGATGCGATGCTCGACCCTATCCATCACTCGGACATCGCACCCCCCTCCGCAGCCGCCGCAGGAACGACGGTGCAGCCAGCGGCCGCAGCAGGCCCGTTCGGCACCTGTGCTTTGCCCCGCTTAGGGGGAGGATTGCAGTTCCTCCCCCTCATAATATGTCCCGCCGGGCGGCCACTGGCGGCACACACCGCGCAGTGCGGCGTGGCGGCCTTGCAGGCACCGGCTTTGTGGCCCTCCTTGCCGCATCGGTAGCACGTGTCCGTCCTGTCCACCGTGGACGGACACAGGGACCGGGTGTGCCCGATGCCCAAGCACCGGTAGCACCGCAGAGGCTGGTCCTCGAGCGCCCGGACTGCAGCCGAGCTATACCCGACTGTGAGCCGTCCCTTGGCAAGGACGGCTTTGGCAGCTACGACCGGGCACTCGAGGCGGATGGTGCCCATGCCGCCACGGCCGGGCCTTATGTTCCGGCCTTGGACCGCCTTGACGTCGCAGCCCCCTATGGCTGCGACCGCCGCCGCCACCTCCTCCTTGGTGACGGAGTCGTCAAGGTCGGTGACCTCTATGGCCGCCGACTTGACGGGTCGGGCCACCTTGGCCGAGTCGGCGATGACCTCCTGCAGCTTGGCTGCAAAGAGGTCCGCGTGGGCACTCCCCTCTGCCCCCGGGAACTCGAAAATACGAGCCCCGGCTTGGGTCCGCCGACAAGAAACGCCGCCGATCCCCAGTTGGGTGGGATCCGCATTGGCACGCGCCCTCACCAAAATGGACGCGTACGTCTCCCCCCGCTCCGCAGCCTCCGCGGTGAGCGTCACCACGACGGCCGCGGTTTTTGGGGGGACTAGCTGCCCCTTTCCCCTCCCTTTCCCCTTCCTTTTCCTCTTCCGCTTTCCCTTGCCGGTCGTCTGCGGCTGGCTGGGGGCGGTGGCGGCGGCGGTGGCGGAGACGGCAGGGGCGGCCGTCGCCGACTTTTTGCCCTTCCCCTTGCGGACCACTTCCGTCCACTCGTTGGACGGGGTTGTCGAAGGGAGAAGGGCATCCTCCGACTGGGGCTCGGGCGGGGACAAGGACGGCCCCGGCTCGCTCTGCCTCTTATCCGCCGCAAGCGGCGGTCGGAGGCGTTTCTCCGGCAGGAGCCGGTCCTCTATTCCTGCAAAGCAGGATCTCGTGAAGGCCCTCTCCTCCATCACAACCTTGCGGATGATATCCTCAAGGTTGGAGGGGGCGGGGCCCTCTGCCGCAGGGCTCGTCTTGGCCTGTTGTGGCCGGGCCGTGGCTTCGGCCAGCTTCTGATGAAGCTGGCTGACCTCCGACTGCAGGCGATCTACCTTCGCCTGCAGTTGCCGCGTCTCATCGGTGGCCTTGCGCTGCACCAGCTCCGCGACGACGCCACGCATGCTCGCGGCTCTGCACTTCAGGGCCTTCTGCAAGGTCCCCTTCAGGTTGGAGGACTTAGAGGCGACCTCCAAGATCTCCTCCTCGTCCTCCTCCGCCATCCTCTCGAGCTCGGCCAGAGAGTAGTCGGCGTACAGGACGCGGGACGCCCCGTACCCGGACTTGGCCCGGGCGGCGAGCGCCCGCCTCTCCTTGGCCGCAACCCGCTCCTCCAGCTCTTTCTGGAGCAGACCTCGCCGGGCCAGATCCAATTGGCGTTGAGCGTCTGCGAGCCCAACGACATGGGCCTCCGCGGCCACCGTCGGCTTTTTAGCCTTCGGCAACTTCGTCGAAGTCGTCGAGCCTTCGGACCCACCGCTCCGGTGTGCTCGCTTGCGCGACCCAGACTCGGCCGCGTCCGACACACTCACCATCGAGTCGTCAGACGACTCGTCCGCTCCTCCGAAGAAGCTAGCCGCAGACGGCGCGCGGCTACCCTCTGACGCCGAAGCGTCGGAGTGGCCCTGAGAAGGGCCTTTTGGTTGGCCCTGAGAAGGGCCTTTGGGTTGGCCCTGAGAAGGGCCTTTGGGTTGGCCCTGAGAAGGGCCTTTTTGTTTTAGGAATCGCCCGCAGGCGTCCCGCGAGGGTTTGGACATGGTTCCGCAGGTTCGTAGTCACACGGCAAAGATGGCTACGAAAGCACAGTGCACTTTGGCCAACCCAGACTGCCACTCCGTTACGGTGGTCAGTACTGGGCTGTTTCCAGGGGACGCGACGTGGACGCAAGCACTGTGAGGGGGTCCCCCAACCTAACCTAACCTAACCTAACCTAACCTAACCTAACCTAACCTTTTTTTTTTTTTTTTTTTTTTTTTTTTTTTTTTTTTTTTTTTTTTTTTTTTTTTTTTTTTTTTTTTTTTTTTTGCGCTGGGAAAAAATGCATTACGCATGCCCCCCCATCGGGGGATGGGGGGGTTATGTGGGACTCCCCGGTCTGACCCGGTATACCCACTAAAACAACCCAGCGGCACTCCCGCTTCGTCCTAGTGGCGAGGACTGGGAAACCGGCACAGCCTTTACGTCCAGTCCCCGCCGACGATTGCCCTTCATATCGGACCCCTCACACCCTCCCCGCGGGGAGGGGGACGGGCCCGGGAGTGACCGACGAAGGTGGTGACGGCTGCAATGCGGGCGAAGGCACCCCCGCGCCTGTCGCCCGCCCATCACCACCGAGGGGAGGGAGAGCACCTGCGCGCCTTCTCCGACCCCTTCTTCGTCTGCGGAGCGGCGCAGCGAGAGGGTCGTCCTCCCGCGCGCGCTCCGCCTCCTCCTTTTGCGAGATTACGTCCTCGCAAAAGGAGGCAACCGCTGCCCAGGCCTCCTCGCTCCCCAGCATGGCGTTGATCACGCTGGGAAGCGAGAGGTCCCGGCCGACCACCGCGGTCAGGCCACGGCGCAGCTCGGACCAAGCCGGGCACACCTCGAGGGTGTGCTGCGCCGTGTCCTCCGGGGCCCCGCATTCGTGGCACGCCGGCGTTTCCTCCCTCCCGATCCGGTGCAGGTGCTTTCCGAAACAGCCATGGCCGGACAACACCTGCACCAGACGGAAAGAGAGAAACCCGTGGGCCCGCTCGAGCCAGCTCCGCAGGACCGGACCGAGCGCGTCCAAGGTCCGGCGGCCAAAGGCGGCGGTGGCGAGGTCCTCCGTCCAGTGAAGGACGATTGCGTCCCTCGCCTCCCGCCGCACGGCCTCCCGCTCCTCGGGGACGGGGCACTCCCCGAGCGCCTTCCGGCGCGCCGACCACTCGTACACTCTGGCGAGCACCCAAGCCTCCAACTCCCAAGGAGGGGTGCCGGCCAGAGCGCACGCCGCCGAAAAGCCCACCGAGCGGTAGGCCCTCGCCACCCGCAGTGCAATAGCCCTTTGGGGCTTGCGGATGGCGGTTGCATTCTCCCTCCTGTGGAGGGAGTCCGCCCAGATGGGCGCCCCGTACAGGGCCATGCTCTTGAGAATGCCGGCATAGAGGCGCCGGCATTTCGCCTTGGGCCCCCCCAGGTTCGGGAGGAGCCACGAGAGGGCGTCCGCGGCCTTCAACAGGCGCGTCGACAGCCCGCTGAAATGCGGGCCGAACCGCCACCTGTCGTCCAGCACCAGGCCCAGATACTTCATCTGGGGCTGGACCCCTATCCGGACGCCCTCCACGACGATGTGTGCGTCGGGAGGGCAGCGCTGCCGAGGCCCGCGAAAGAACACGGCCTCGGTCTTTTGCAGCGCCACCCTCAATCCGAGGCGGCGGATCCTCTCCGCAACCAAGGATCCGCCAGCCGAGGCCAGACAGGCCGCCTCCCCGAAGTTCCTCCCCCGGGCAGTGAGGAGAGTGTCATCCGCGTAGCAGATGACACTCGTGCCCTGGAGGAGGGCTCCCCGCAGGAGCCAGTCGAATCCGATGTTCCACAGGGGGGGCCCCAACACGGACCCCTGCGGAACACCGGACTCTGCGCTGTACCGCCTCACCGCGCCCGTCCTGTCCGCGAGGACGACCTCCCGGTCCCCCAGGTAGCTGGCCAGGAGGTTCCGCAGATATTGGGGCACTCCGTGATACCGGAGCGCCTCCAATATCGTCGAGTGGGGGACGGAGTTGAAGGCGTTGGCAATGTCGAATGACACCGCCAGCACTCCGTCCCCCGCCTCCACCGCTTCCCTCACCTGGCCCTTGAGTAGGGCCAGCGCGTCGATCGTCGAACGCCCTCGACGGAAACCGAACTGGGCGTCCGACAGATCCGGCCCTACCCCCCGCAAAAGGCTACCCAGCCGGGAGGCGACAATCCCCTCGAACAATTTACCGACCTCATCGAGCAAGACGATGGGCCGGTATGCCGAGGGGGAGTCGACCGGGCGTCCCTCCTTTCGGAGCAGGCATAGCCGCCCCTCCTTCCACAGTCTCGGGAACCTCCCAGCCGCAAAACACGCGCTGAAGAGGTCCCGAATCCTGTCCTCCATTTCGGGGGCGGCGATCGCCAGCACCCGTGCAGGGACGCCGTCTGGTCCGGGAGCCGTCTTCTTCGCGCGGAGGTTGAGAACCCCCGCGCGAAACTCCGCCACCGTCACCGGGGGGACCTCCTCCTCATCCGCCGCCGCAGCTGCCCCCCGCGGGGGATCCATCGTTGGTGGGGCGAAGTCGGTCCTGCGCGGAAACAGGGACCGGACCACCCCATCCAGCAACGATGGCTCGAGGGTCTCCGTCAGAGGGGGACCATACGGGCGGAGCTGGTTCCGCGCCGCCTTGTATGGTCTCCCATAGGGATCCCTGTCGAGACCCTCCAGCATCTCGGCCCACGCCGAGTCTTTCGCAGCGCCCATTGCAGACTTGAGGACCGTCGTCGCCTCTCGGTAAGAGGCGTATAGGCGGTCCTCCTCTGCCCGGTTTCGGTTTTGGGCGCTGCGCCTTCGGCTCCGCGCGTAGGCCCTTCTGGCCGCCACGCAGGTGGCCCTGAGCTCCTCCAGCTCCTCCGTCCACCAATAGACGGCACGATGGGGGGGCGGACGGCGAGACCGAGGCATGCTGGAGTTGCACACCTCGGTCAGGGACCCTCTGAGCCGGACCGCTGCGGCGTCCACGTCCAGGGCCTCCTCGACAGGGGGCGACAGCCAGTCCTGGAGGAAGGCCGCCTCCTTGGCTGCCTCCCGGTCCAGGCGGGTGAGTGCCCACCGCGGGAAGGGAGATTGCCCAGCGCGGGCCATCCCCCCTCCCCGCTGCTGGGTGGAGATGTCGAACCGCACATAACGGTGGTCCGACAAGGTCTCCACCATCTCTACCCGCCAGTTGACGACGCGGGCGGCCAGCGCGGGGGTGGCAAACGAGACGTCGACCACCGACCCACCCTGCCGCCGCACGCACGTGTGGACCGCCCCCCTGTTCAGAAGGGACACACCGCACGAGGCCGCCCAATACTCGACGGCGCGTCCCCGGACGTTGCAACCGCCAGCCGGATTGCCCCAGGCCACCGACTTGGCGTTCAGGTCGCCCAACACCACGACCTGGCGTGGCGCCGCCCTCCCTATAACCGCGGTGAGGACCTCGAGGAAATCCTCAAAGTCCGAGAGAGAGCGGTTTGGGGAGAAATAGACCCCCACCAGGGCCATGTCTCCCCACGCGGCGGCCACGTATCCCGGTCCCCTCTCTAAGAGCGAGAGGGGAGGGGAGTCCGTGGAAGACCGCGACACCAACGCCACCAAGCCGTCTCGGTCGCCCAGCCAACGGCCAGGGACCGAGTAAGGTTCGGCGACCACCGCCAAGTCCACCAACCACTCAGCCATGGTCTGCGTCAGCAGATCCTGGGCTGCCCTGCAGTGGTTGGTGTTCGCCTGAAGGATGCGATGTTCGACCCTATCCATCACTCGGACATCGCACCCCCCTCCGCAGCCGCCGCAGGAACGACGGTGCCAGCGGCAGCAGCAGGCCCTTTCGGCGCTTGCGCTTTGCCCCGCTTAGGGGGAGGATTGCAGTTCCTCCCCCTCATAACGTGGTCCGCCGGGCGGCCACTGGCGGCACACACCGCGCAGTGCGGCGTGGCGGCCTTGCAGGCTGCGGATTTATGGCCCTCCTTGCCGCAGCGGTAGCAAGTGTCCGTCCTGTCCACGGTGGATGGACACAGGGACCGGGTGTGCCCGATGCCCAAGCACCGGAAGCACCGCAGAGGCTGGTCCTCGAGTGTCCGGACTGCAGCCGAGCTGTAGCCGACTGTGAGCCGTCCCTTGGCAAGGACGGCTTTAGCAGCGGCGACCGGGCACTCGAGGCGAATTGTGCCCATGCCGCCACGGCCGGGCCTTATGTCCCGGCCTCGGACCGCCGTGACGTCGCAGCCCCCTATCCCCGCGACCGCCGCCGCCACCTCCTCCTTGGTGACGGAGTCATCGAGGTCCGTCACCTCTATGGCCGCAGACTTAACCGGTCGGGCCACCTTGGCCGAATCTGCGATGACCTCCTGCAGCTTGGCTGCAAAGAGGTCCGCGTGGGCACCCCCCTCTGCCCCCGGGAACTCGAAAATGCGAGCCCCGGTTTGGGTCCGCCGGCAAGACACGCTGCCGATCCCCAGTTGGGTAGGATCGGCAGTGGCACGCGCCCGCACCAAAATGGACGCGTAGCTCTCCCCCCGCTCCGCAGCCTCCGCGGTGAGCGTCACTACGACGGCCGCGGTTTTTGGGGGGACTAGCTGCCCCTTTCCCCTCCCTTTCCCTTTCCCCTTTCGCTTCCTCTTCCGCTTTCCCTTGCCAGTCTGCTGTTGGCTAGGGGCGGCGGCGGCGGTGGCGGCGGTGGCGGCGGGGACGGCAGGGGCGGCCGTCGCCGACTTTTTGCCCTTCCCCTTGCGGACCACTTCCGTCCACTCGTTGGACGGGGTTGTCGAAGGGAGAAGGGCATCCTCCGACTGGGGCTCGGGCGGGGACAAGGACGGCCCCGGCTCGCTCTGCCTCTTATCCGCCGCAAGCGGCGGTCGGAGGCGTTTCTCCGGCAGGAGCCGGTCCTCTATTCCTGCAAAGCAGGCTCTCGTGAAGGCCCTCTCCTCCATCACAACCTTGCGGATGATATCCTCAAGGTTGGAGGAGGCGGGGCCCTCTGCCGCAGGGCTCGTCTTGGCCTGTTGTGGCCGGGCCGTGGCTTCGGCCAGCTTCTGATGAAGCTGGCTGACCTCCGACTGCAGGCGATCCACCTTCGCCTGCAGTTGCCGCGTCTCGTCGGTGGCCTTGCGTTGCACCAGCTCCGCGACGACGCCACGCATGCTCGCGGCCCTGCACTTCAGGGCCTTCTGCAAGGTCCCCTTTAGGTTTGAGGACTTAGCGGCGACCTCCAAGATCTCCTCCTCGTCCTCCTCCGCCATCCTCTCGAGCTCGGCCAGTGAAAAGTCCGCGTAAAGAACGCGGGACGCCCCGTACCCGGACTTGGCCCGGGCGGCGAGCGCCCGTTTCTCTTTGGCCGCAACCCGTTCCTCCAGCTCTTGCTGCAGCCGACCCCGCTGAGCCAGCTCCAACTGGCGTTGGGCGTCCGCGAGCCCAACGACATGGGACTCCGCGGCCACCGTCGGCTTTTTTGCCTTCGGCAACCTCGACCTCGAGGTCGAGGAGCCCTCGGACCCACCGCTCCGGTGTACTCGCTTTCGCGACCCAGAGTCGGCCGTGTCCGACACAGTAACCATCGAGTCGTCAGACGACTCCGCTCCTCCGAAGAAGCTAGCCGCAGACGGCGCGCGGCTAGCCTCTGACGCCGAAGCGTCGGAGTGGCCCTGAGAAGGGCCTTTTGGTTGGCCCTGAGAAGGGCCTTTGGGTTGGCCCTGAGAAGGGCCTTTGGGTTGGCCCTGAGAAGGGCCTTTTTTCAAAAACCGCCCGCAGGCGTCCCGCGAAGGTTTGGACATAGTTCCGCAGGATCGTAACACACAAGGCAAAGATGGCTACGAAAGCACAGTGCACTTTGGCCAACCCAGACTGCCACTCCGTTACGGTGGTCAGTACTGGGCTGTTTCCAGGGGACGCGACGTGGACGCAAGCACTGTGAGGGGGTCCCCCAACCTAACCTAACCTAACCTAACCTAACCTAACCTTTTTTTTTTTTTTTTTTTTTTTTTTTGTTTGCGCTGGGAAAAAATGCATTACGCATGCCCCCCCATCGGGGGATGAGGGGGTTATGTGGGACTCCCCGGTCTGAACCGGTATACCCACTAAAACAACCCAGCGGCACTCCCGCTTCGTCCTAGTGGCGGGGACTGGGAAACCGGCTCAGCCTTTACGTCCAGTCCCCGCCGACGATTTCCCTGCATTGCGGGCCCCTCACGCCCTCCCCGTGGGGAGGGGGGCGGGCCCGGGAGTGACCGACGAAGGTGGTGACGGCTGCAATGCGGGCGAAGGCACCCCCGCGCCTGTCGCCCGCCCATCACCACCGAGAGGAGGGAGAGGACCTACGCACCCTCTCCGACCCCTTCTTCGTCTGCGGAGCGGCGCAGCGAGAGGGTCGTCCTCCCGCGCGCGCTCCGCCTCCTCCTTTTGCGAGATTACGTCCTCGCAAAAGGAGGCAACCGCAGCCCAGGCCTCCTCGCTCCCCAGCATGGCGTTGATCACGCCGGGAAGCGAGAGGTCCTGGCCAACCACAGCGGTGAGGCCGCGGCGCAGCTCGGACCAGGCCGGGCACACCTCCAGGGTGTGCTGCGCCGTGTCCTCCGGCGCCCCGCATTCGTGGCACGCCGGCGTCTCCTCCCTCCCGATCCGGTGCAGGTGCTTTCCGAAACAGCCATGGCCGGACAACACCTGCACCAGACGGAAAGAGAGGAACCCGTGGGCCCGCTCGAGCCAGCTCCGCAGGACCGGACCGAGCGCGTCCAAGGTCCGGCGGCCAAAGGCGGCGGTGGCGAGGTCCTCCGTCCAGTGAAGGACGATTGCGTCCCTCGCCTCCCGCCGCACGGCCTCCCGCTCCTCGGGGACGGGGCACTCCCCGAGCGCCTTCCGGCGCGCCGACCACTCGTATACTCTGGCGAGCACCCACGCCTCCAACTCCCAAGGAGGGGTGCCGGCCAGAGCGCACGCCGCCGAGAAGCCCACCGAGCGGTAGGCCCTCGCCACCCGCAGTGCAATAGCCCTTTGGGGCTTGCGGATGGCCGTTGCATTCTCCCTCCTATGGAGGGAGTCCGCCCAGATGGGGGCCCCGTACAGGGCCATACTCCTCAGAATGCCGGCATAGAGGCGCCGGCATTTGGCCTTGGGCCCCCCCAGGTTCGGGAGGAGCCACGAGAGGGCGTCCGCGGCCTTCAACAGGCGCGTCGACAGCCCGCTGAAATGCGGGCCGAAGCGCCACCTGTCGTCCAGCACCAGGCCCAGATACTTCATCTGGGGCTGGACCCCTATCCGGACGCCCTCTACGACGATGTGTGCGTCGGGAGGGCAGCGCTGCCGAGGCCCGCGGAAGAACACGGCCTCGGTCTTTTGCAGCGCCACCCTCAATCCGAGGCGGCGGATCCTCTCTGCAACCAAGGATCCGCCAGCCGAGGCCAGACAGGCCGCCTCCCCGAAGCTCCTCCCCCGGGCAGTGAGGAGAGTGTCATCCGCGTAGCAGATGACACTCGTGCCCTGGAGGAGGGCTCCCCGCAGAAGCCAGTCAAACCCGATGTTCCACAGGGGGGGCCCCAACACGGACCCCTGCGGAACACCGGCCTCTGCGCCGTACCGCCGTATCGTGGCCGTCTTGTCCGCGAAGACGACCTCCCGGTCCCCCAGGTAGCTGGCCAGGAGGTTCCGCAGGTATTGGGGCACTCCGTGATACCGGAGCGCCTCCAATATCGTCGAGTGGGGGACGGAGTTGAAGGCGTTGGCAATGTCGAATGACACCGCCAGCACTCCGTCCCCCGCCTCCACCGCTTCCCTCACCTGGCCCTTGAGTAGGGCCAGCGCGTCGATCGTCGAACGCCCTCGACGGAAACCGAACTGGGCGTCCGACAGATCCGGCCCTACCCCCCGCAAATGGCTACCCAGCCGGGAGGCGACAATCCCCTCGAACAATTTACCGACCTCATCGAGCAGGACGATGGGCCGGTATGCCGAGGGGGAGTCCACCGGGCGTCCCTCCTTACGGAGCAGGCATAGCCGCCCCTCCTTCCACGGTTTCGGGAACCTCCCAGCCGTAAAGCACGCGCTGAAGAGGTCCCGAAACCTGTCCTCCATTTCAGGGGCGGCGATCGCCAGCACCCGTGCGGGGACGCCGTCTGGACCGGGGGCCGTCTTCTTCGCGCGGAGGTTGAGAACCCCCGCGCGAAACTCCGCCACCGTCACCGGGGGGACCTCCTCCTCTTCCGGCGGAGCCGCCCCCCGCGGGGGATCCATCGTTGGTGGGGTGAAGTCGGTCCTGCGCGGAAACAGGGACCGGACCACCCCATCCAGCAACGATGGCTCGAGGGTCTCCGTCAGAGGGGGACCATACGGGCGGAGCTGGTTCCGCGCCGCCTTGTATGGTCTCCCATAAGGATCTCTGTCGAGACCCTCCAGCATCTCGGCCCACGCCGAGTCCTTTGCAGCGCCCATTGCAGACTTGAGGACCGTCGTCGCCTCTCGGTAAGAGGCGTATAGGCGGTCCTCCTCTGCCCGGTCTCGGTTTTGGGCGCTGCGCCTTCGGCTCCGCGCGTAGGCCCTTCTGGCCGCCACGCAGGTGGCCCTGAGCTCCTCCAGCTCCTCCGTCCACCAGTAGACGGCACGATGGGGGGGCGGACGGCGAGACCGAGGCATGCTGGAGTTGCACACCTCGGTCAGGGACCCTCTGAGCCGGACCGCTGCGGCGTCCACGTCCAGGACCTCCTCGACAGGGGGCGACAGCCAGTCCTGGAGGAAGGCCGCCTCCTTGGCTGCCTCCCGGTCCAGGCGGGTGAGTGCCCACCGCGGGAAGGGAGACTGCCCAGCGCGGGCCATCCCCCCTCCCCGCTGCCGGGTGGAGATGTCGAACCGCACATATCGGTGGTCCGACAAGGTCTCCACCATCTCCACCCGCCAGTCGACGACGCGGGCGGCCAGCGCGGGGGTGGCAAACGAGACGTCCACCACCGACCCACCCTGCCGCCGCACGCACGTGTGGACCGCCCCCCTGTTCAGAAGGGACACACCGCACGAGGCCGCCCAATACTCGACGGCGCGCCCCCGGACGTTACAACCGCCGGCCGGATTGCCCCAGGCCGCCGACTTGGCGTTCAGGTCGCCCAACACCACGACCTGGCGTGGCGCCGCCCTCCCTACGACTGCGGTGAGGATCTCTAGGAAATCCTCAAAGTCCGAGAGAGAGCGGTTTGGGGAGAAATAGACCCCCACCAGGGCCATGTCTCCCCACGCGGCGGCCACGTATCCCGGTCCCCTCTCTAAGAGCGAGAGGGGAGGGGAGTCCGTGGAAGGCCGCGACACCAACGCCACCAGTCCGTCCCGGTCGCCCAGCCAACGGCCAGGGACCGAGTAAGGCTCGGCGACCACCGCCAAGTCCACCAACCACTCAGCCATGGTCTGCATCAGCAGATCCTGGGCTGCCCTGCAGTGGTTGGTGTTCGCCTGAAGGATGCGATGCTCGACCCTATCCATCACTCGGACATCGCACCCCCCTCCGCAGCCGCCGCAGGAACGACGGTGCAGCCAGCGGCAGCAGCAGGCCTGTTCGGCGCCTGTGCTTTGCCCCGCTTAGGGGGAGGATTGCAGTTCCTCCCCCTCATAATGTGGCCCGCCGGGCGGCCACTGGCGGCACACACCGCGCAGTGCGGCGTGGCGGCCTTGCAGGCAGCGGATTTGTGTCCGTCCTTGCCGCAGCGGTAGCACGTGTCCGTCCTGTCCACCGTGGACGGACACAGGGACCGGGTGTGCCCGATGCCCAGGCACCGGAAGCACCGCAGAGGCTGGTCCTCGAGCGCCCGGACTGCAGCCGAGCTGTACCCGACTGTGAGCCGTCCCTTGGCAAGGACGGCTTTAGCAGCTACGACCGGGCACTCGAGGCGGATGGTGCCCATGCCGCCACGGCCGGGCCTTATGTCCCGGCCTTGGACCGCCTTGACGTCACAGCCCCCTATGACTGCGACCGCTGCCGCCACCTCCTCCTTGGTGACGGAGTCATCGAGGTCCGTCACCTCTATGGCCGCCGACTTGACGGGTCGGGCCACCTTCGCCGAGTCGGCGATGACCTCCTGCAGCTTGGCTGCAAAGAGGTCCGCATGGGCACTCCCCTCTGCCCCCGGGAACTCGAAGATTCGAGCCCCGGCTTGGGTCCGCCGGCAAGAGACGCCGCTGATCCCCAGCTGGGTGGGATCAGCATTGGCACGCGCCCGCACCAAAATGGACGCGTAGCTCTCCCCCCGCTCCGCAGCCTCCGCGGTGAGCGTCACCACGACGGCCGCGGTTTTTGGGGGGACCAGCTGTCCCTTTCCCCTCCCTTTCCCTTTCCCCTTCCGCTTCCTCTTCCGCTTTCCCTTGCCGGTCTGCGGTTGGCTAGGGGCGGCGGCGGCGGTGGCAGCGGTGGCGGTGGGGACGGCAGGGGCGGCCGTCGCCGACTTTTTGCCCTTCCCCTTGCGGACCACTTCCGTCCACTCGTTGGACGGGGTTGTCGAAGGGAGAAGGGCATCCTCCGACTGGGGCTCGGGCGGGGACAAGGACGGCCCCGGCTCACTCTGCCTCTTATCCGCCGCAAGCGGCGGTCGGAGGCGTTTCTCCGGCAGGAGACGGTCCTCTATTCCTGCGAAGCAGGCTCTTGTGAAGGCCCTCTCCTCCATTACAACCTTGCGGATGATGTCCTCAAGGTTGGAGGAGGCGGGCCCCTCTGCCGCAGGGCTCGTCTTGGCCTGTTGTGGCCGGGCCGTGGCTTCGGCCAGCTTCTGATGAAGCTGGCTGACCTCCGACTGCAGGCGATCCACCTTCGCCTGCAGTTGCCGCGTCTCGTCCGTGGCCTTTCGCTGGACTAGCTCCGCGACGACGCCACGCATGCTCGCGGCCCTGCACTTCAGGGCCTTCTGCAAGGTCCCCTTTAGGTTTGAGGACTTGGAGGCGACCTCCAAGATCTCCTCCTCGTCCTCCTCCGCCATCCTCTCGAGCTCGGCCAGTGAGAAGTCCGCGTAAAGAACGCGGGACGCCCCGTACCCGGACTTGGCCCGGGCGGCGAGCGCCCGTTTCTCTTTGGCCGCAACCCGCTCCTCCAGCTCTTGCTGGAGCAGACCCCGCCGAGACAGCTCCAACTGGCGTTGGGCGTCCGCGAGCCCAACGACGTGGGACTCCGCGGCCACCGTCGGCTTTTTAGCCTTCGGCAGCCTCGACCTCGAGGTCGAGGAGCCCTCGGACCCACCGCTCCGGTATACTCGCTTCCGCGACCCAGAGTCGGCTGCGTCCGACACAGTAACCATTGAGTCGTCAGACTCCGACGACTCCGCTCCTCCGAAGAAGCTAGCCGCAGACGGCGCGCGGCTAGCCTCTGACGCCGAAGCGTCCGAGTGGCCCTGAGAAGGGCCTTTTGGTTGGCCCTGAGAAGGGCCTTTGGGTTGGCCCTGAGAAGGGCCTTTGGGTTGGCCCTGAGAAGGGCCTTTTTTCAAAAACCGCCCGCAGGCGTCCCGCGAAGGTTTGGACATAGCTCCGCAGGTTCGTAGTCGCAAGGCAAGATAT
This sequence comes from Acronicta aceris, assembly GCA_910591435.1. Taxonomy (NCBI): domain Eukaryota; kingdom Metazoa; phylum Arthropoda; class Insecta; order Lepidoptera; family Noctuidae; genus Acronicta; species Acronicta aceris. The sequence goes on along the minus strand of OU342783.1, from coordinate 9,843,591 downwards.
TCGCTACGAAAGCACAGTGCACTTTGGCCAACCCAGACTGCCACTCCGTTACGGTGGTCAGTACTGGGCTGTTTCCAGGGGACGCGACGTGGACGCAAGCACTGTGAGGGGGTCCCCCAACCTAACCTAACCTAACCTAACCTAACCTAACCTTTTTTTTTTTTTTTTTTTTTTTTTTGTTTGCGCTGGGAAAAAATGCATTACGCATGCCCCCCCATCGGGGGATGGGGGGGTTATGTGGGACTCCCCGGTCTGACCCGGTATACCCACTAAAATAACCCAGCGGCACTCCCGCTTCGTCCTAGTGGCGAGGACTGGGAAACCGGCACAGCCTTTACGTCCAGTCCCCGCCGACGATTTCCATTCATAACGGACCCCTCACACCCTCCCCGTGGGGAGGGGGATGGGCCCGGGAGTGACCGACGAAGGTGGTGACGGCTGCAATGCGGGCGAAGGCACCCCCGCGCCTGTCGCCCGCCCATCACCACCAAGAGGAGGGAGAGCACCTGCGCGCCTTCTCCGACCCCTTCTTCGTCTGCGGAGCGGCGCAGCGAGAGGGTCGTCCTCCCGCGCGCGCTCCGCCTCCTCCTTTTGCGAGATTACGTCCTCGCAAAAGGAGGCAACCGCTGCCCAGGCCTCCTCGCTCCCCAGCATGGCGCTGATCACGCCGGGAAGCGAGAGGTCCTGGCCAACCACCGCGGTCAGGCCACGGCGCAGCCCCGACCAAGCCGGGCACACCTCGAGGGTGTGCTGCGCCGTGTCCTCCGGGGCGCCGCAGTCGTGGCACGCCGGGGTTTCCTCCCTCCCGATCCGGTGCAGGTGCCTTCCGAAACAGCCATGCCCGGACAACACCTGCACCAGACGGAACGAGAGGAACCCGTGGGACCGCTCGAGCCAGCTCCGCAGGACCGGACCGAGCGCGTCCAACGTCCGGCGGCCAAAGGCGGCGGTGGCGAGGTCCTCTGTCCAGTGGAGGACGATTGCGTCCCTCGCCTCCCGCCGCACGGCCTCCCGCTCCTCGGGGACGGGGCATTCCCCGAGCGCCTTTCGGCGCGCCGTCCACTCGTACACTCTGGCGAGCACCCACGCCTCCAACTCCCAAGGAGGGGTGCCGGCCAGAGCGCACGCCGCCGAAAAGCCCACCGAGCGGTAGGCCCTCGCCACCCGCAGTGCAATAGCCCTTTGGGGCTTGCGGATGGCGGTTGCATTTTCCCTCCGGTGGAGGGAGTCCGCCCAGATGGGGGCCCCATATAGGGCCATGCTCCTCAGAATGCCGGCATAGAGGCGCCGGCATTTGGCCTTGGGCCCCCCCAGGTTCGGGAGGAGCCACGAGAGGGCGTCCGCGGCCTTCAACAGGCGCGTCGACAGCCCGCTGAAATGCGGGCCGAAGCGCCACCTGTCGTCCAGCACCAGGCCCAGATACTTCATCTGGGGCTGGACCCCTATCCGGACGCCCTCCACGACAATGTGTGCGTCGGGAGGGCAGCGCTGCCGAGGCCCGCGAAAGAACACGGCCTCGGTCTTTTGCAGCGCCACCCTCAATCCGAGGCGGCGGATCCTCTCCGCAACCAAGGATCCGCCAGCCGAGGCCAGACAGGCCGCCTCCCCGAAATTCCTCCCCCGGGCAGTGAGGAGAGTGTCATCCGCGTAGCAGATGACACTCGTGCCCTGGAGGAGGGCTCCCCGCAGGAGCCAGTCGAACCCGATGTTCCACAGGGGGGGCCCCAACACCGACCCCTGCGGAACACCGGACTCTGCGCCGTACCGCCTCACGATGCCCGACCTATCCGCGAGGACGACCTCCCGGTCCTCCAGGTAGCTGGCGAGGAGGTTCCGCAGATATTGGGGCACTCCGTGATACCGGAGCGCCTCCAATATCGTCGAGTGGGGGACGGAGTTGAAGGCGTTGGCAATGTCGAATGACACCGCCAGCACTCCGTCCCCCGCCTCCACCGCTTCCCTCACCTGGCCCTTGAGTAGGGCCAGCGCGTCGATCGTCGAACGCCCTCGACGGAAACCGAACTGGGCGTCCGACAGATCTGGCCCTACCCCCCGCAAAAGGCTACCCAGCCGGGAGGCGACAATCCCCTCGAACAATTTACCGACCTCATCGAGCAGGACGATGGGCCGGTATGCCGAGGGGGAGTCCACCGGGCGTCCCTCCTTACGGAGCAGGCATAGCCGCCCCTCCTTCCACGGTTTCGGGAACCTCCCAGCCGTAAAGCACGCGCTGAAGAGGTCCCGAAACCTGTCCTCCATTTCGGGGGCGGCGATCGCCAGCACCCGCGCAGGGACGCCGTCTGGTCCGGGGGCCGTCTTCTTCGCGCGGAGGTTGAGAACCCCCGCGCGAAACTCCTCCACCGTTACCGGGGGGACCTCCTCCTCATCCGGCGGAGCCACCCCCCGCGGGGGATCCATCGTTGGTGGGGCGAAGTCGGTCCTGCGCGGAAACAGGGACCGGACCACCCCATCCAACAACGATGGCTCGAGGGTCTCCGTCAGTGGGGGACCATACGGGCGGAGCTGGTTCCGCGCCGCCTTGTATGGTCTCCCATAGGGATCCCTGTCGAGACCCTCCAGCGTCTCGGCCCACGCCGAGTCTTTAGCAGCGCCCATCGCAGACTTGAGGACCGTCGTCGCCTCTCGGTACGAGGCGTATAGGCGGTCCTCCTCTGCCCGGTCTCGGTTTTGGGCGCTGCGCCTTCGGCTCCGCGCGTAGGCCCTTCTGGCCGCCACGCAGGTGTCCCTGAGCTCCGCCAGCTCCTCCGTCCACCAATAGACGGCACGATGGGGGGGCGGACGGCGAGACCGAGGCATGCTGGAGTTGCACACCTCGGTCAGGGACCCCCTGAGCCGGACCGCTGCGGCGTCCACGTCCGGGACCTCCTCGACAGGGGGCGACAGCCAGTCCTGCAGAAAGGCCGCCTCCTTGGCTGCCTCCCGGTCCAGGCGGGTGAGTGCCCACCGCGGGAAGGGAGATTGCCCAGCGCGGGCCATCCCCCCTCCCCGCTGCTGGGTGGAGATGTCGAACCGCACATAACGGTGGTCCGACAAGGTCTCCACCATCTCTACCCGCCAGTTGACGACGCGGGCGGCCAGCGCGGGGGTGGCAAACGAGACGTCGACCACCGACCCACCCTGCCGCCGCACGCACGTGTGGACCGCCCCCCTGTTTAGGAGGGACACACCGCACGAGGTTGCCCAGAACTCGACGGCGCGTCCCCGGACGTTGCAACCCGCAGCCGGGTTACCCCAGGCCGTCGACTTGGCGTTCAGGTCGCCCAACACCACGACCTGGCGTGGCGCCGCCCTCCCTACGACAGAGGTGAGGATCTCTAGGAAATCCTCAAAGTCCGAGAGAGAGCGGTTTGGGGAGAAATAGACCCCCACCAGGGCCATGTCTCCCCACGCGGCGGCCACGTATCCCGGTCCCCTCTCTAAGAGCGAGAGGGGAGGGGAGTCCGTAGAAGACCGCGACACCAACGCCACCAAGCCGTCTCGGTCGCCCAGCCAACGGCCAGGGACCGAGTAAGGTTCGGCGACCACCGCCAAGTCCACCAACCACTCAGCCATGGTCTGCGTCAGCAGATCCTGGGCTGCCCTGCAGTGGTTGGTGTTCGCCTGAAGGATGCGATGCTCGACCCTATCCATCACTCGGACATCGCACCCCCCTCCGCAGCCGCCGCAGGAACGACGGTGCAGCCAGCGGCAGCAGCAGGCCTGTTCGGCGCCTGCGCTTTACCCCGCTTAGGGGGAGGATTGCAGTTCCTCCCCCTCATAATGTGGCCCGCCGGGCGGCCACTGGCGGCACACACCGCGCAGTGCGGCGTGGCGGCCTTGCAGGCAGCGGATTTGTGTCCCTCTTTGCCGCAGCGGTAGCACGTGTCCGTCCTGTCCACCGTGGACGGACACAGGGACCGGGTGTGTCCGATGCCTAAGCACCGGAAGCACCGCAGAGGCTGGTCCTCGAGCGCCCGGACTGCAGCCGAGCTGTACCCGACTGTAAGCCGTCCCTTGGCAAGGACGGCTTTAGCAGCGACGACCGGGCACTCGAGGCGGATGGTGCCCATGCCGCCACGGCCGGGCCTTATGTCCCGGCCTTGGACCGCCTTGACGTTGCAGCCCCCTATGGCTGCAACCGCCGCCGCCACCTCCTCCTTGGTGACGGAGTCGTCGAGGTCCGTCACCTCTATGGCCGCAGACTTGACCGGTCGGGCCACCTTGGCGGAATCCGCGATGACCTCCTGCAGCTTGGCTGCAAAGAGGTCCGCGTGGGCACCCCCCTCTGCCCCCGGGAACTCGAAGATTCGAGCCCCGGCTTGGGTCCGCCGGCAAGATACGCCGCCGATCCCCAGTTGGGTGGGATCAGCATTGGCACGCGCCCTCAGTAAAATGGACGCGTACGTCTCCCCCCGCTCCGCAGCCTCCGCGGTGAGCGTCACCACGACGGCCGCGGTTTTTGGGGGGACTAGCTGTCCCTTTCCCCTCCCTTTCCCTTTCCCCTTCCGCTTCCTCTTCCGCTTTCCCTTGCCGGTCGTCTGCGGCTGGCTGGGGGCGGTGGCGGCGGCGGTGGCGGAGACGGCAGGGGCGGCCGTCGCCGGCTTTTTGCCCTTCCCCTTGCGGACCACTTCCGTCCACTCGTTGGACGGGGTTGTCGAAGGGAGAAGGGCATCCTCCGACTGGGACTCGGGCGGGGACAAGGGCGGTCCCGCCTCGCTCTGCCTCTTATCCGCCGCAAGCGGCGGCCGGAGGCGTTTCTCCGGCAGGAGCCGGTCCTCAATCCCTGCTATGCAGGCTCTTGTAAAGGCCCTCTCCTCCATAACAACCTTGCGGATGATATCCTCAAGGTTGGAGGAGGCGGGGCCCTCTGCCGCAGGGCTCGTCTTGGCCTGTTGTGGCCGGGCCGTGGCTTCGGCCAGCTTCTGATGAAGCTGGCTGACCTCCGACTGCAGGCGATCCACCTTCGCCTGCAGTTGCCGCGTCTCGTCCGTGGCCTTGCGCTGGACGAGCTCCGCGATGACGCCACGCATGCTCGCGGCCCTGCATTTAAGGGCCTTCTGCAAGGTCCCCTTTAGGTTGGAGGACTTAGAGGCGACCTCCACGATCTCCTCCTCGTCCTCCTCCGCCATCCTCTCCAGCTCGGCCAGAGAGTAGTCGGCGTACAGGACGCGGGACGCCCCGTACCCGGACTTGGCCCGGGCGGCGTGCGCCCGTCTCTCCCTGGCTGCAACCCGCTCCTCCAGCTCTTGCTGGAGTAGACCTCGCCGAGCCACCTCCAGCTGGCGTTGGGCGTCCGCGAGCCCAACGACGTGGGTCTCCGCGGCCACCGTCGGCTTTTTAGCCTTCGGCAACCTCGTCGACCTCGAGGTCGAGGAGCCCTCGGACCCACCGCTCCGGTATACTCGCTTCCGCGACCCAGAGTCGGCTGCGTCCGACACAGTAACCATTGAGTCGTCAGACTCCGACGACTCCGCTCCTCCGAAGAAGCTAGCCGCAGACGGCGCGCGGCTAGCCTCTGACGCCGAAGCGTCCAAGTGGCCCTGAGAAGGGCCTTTTGGTTGGCCCTGAGAAGGGCCTTTGGGTTGGCCCTGAGAAGGGCCTTTGGGTTGGCCCTGAGAAGGGCCTTTTTGTTTCAAGAATCGCCCGCAGGCGTCCCGCGAAGGTTTCGGCATATTTAGATCCGCAGGTTCGTATCCACAAGGCAAAGATGGCTACGAATGCACAGTGCACTTTGGCCAACCCAGACTGCCACTCCGTTACGGTGGTCAGTACTGGGCTGTTTCCAGGGGACGCGACGTGGACGCAAGCACTGTGAGGGGGTCCCCCAACCTAACCTAACCTAACCTAACCTTTTTTTTTTTTTTTTTTTTTGTTTGCGCTGGGAAAAAATGCGTTACGCATGCCCCCCCATCGGGGGATGGGGGGGTTATGTGGGACTCCCCGGTCTGACCCGGTATACCCACTAAAACAACCCAGCGGCACTCCCGCTTCGTCCGAGTGGCGGGGACTGGGAAACCGGCACAGCCTTTACTTCCAGTCCCCGCCGACGATTACCCCGCATAGCGGGCCCCTCACGCCCTCCCCGTGGGGAGGGGCAAGGGCCCGGGAGTGACCGACGAGGATGGTGACGGCTGCAATGCGGGCGAAGGCTCCCCCGCGCCTGTCGCCCGCCCATCACCACCAAGAGGAGGGAGAGGACCTACGCGCCCTCTCCGACCCCTTCTCCGCCTCCTCCTTTTGCGAGATTACATCCTCGCAAAAGGAGGCAACCGCTGCACAGGCCTCCTCGCTCCCCAGCATGGCGCTGATCACGCCGGGAAGCGAGAGGCCCCGGCCAACCACCGCGACCACTCGCACACTCCGGCTAGCACCCACGCCTCCAACTCCCAAGGAGGGGCGCCGGCCAGAGCGCACGCCGCCGAAAAGCCCCCGCATTCGTGGCACGCCGGCGTCTCCTCCCTCCCGATCCGGTGCCGGTGCCCCCCGAAACAGCCGTGGCCGGACAACACCTGCACCAGACGGAACGAGAGGAAACCGTGGGACCGCTCGAGCCAGCGCCGCACCGCCCCCCGCCCCTGGGGGACGGGGCACCCCCCGAGCGCCCTCCGGCGCACCGTCCACTCGCACATTCCGGCTAGCACCCACGCCTCCAACTCCCAAGGAGGGGCGCCGGCCAGAGCGCACGCCGCCGAAAAGCCCCCGCAATCGTAGCACGCCGGCGCTTCCTCCCTCCCGATCCGGTGCCGGTGCCTTCCGAAACAGCCGTGGCCGGACAACACCTGCACCAGACGGAACGAGAGGAAACCGTGGGACCGCTCGAGCCAGCGCCGCACCGCCCCCCGCCCCTGGGGGACGGGGCACTCCCCGAGCGCCCTCCGGCGCACCGTCCACTCGCACACTCCGGCCAGCACCCACGCCTCCGACTCCCAAGGAGGGGCGCCGGCCAGAGCGCACGCCGCCGAAAAGCCCCCGCATTCGTGGCACGCCGGCGTTTCCTCCCTCCCGATCCGGTGCCGGTGCCTTCCGAAACAGCCGTGGCCGGACAACACCTGCACCAGACGGAACGAGAGGAAACCGTGGGACCGCTCGAGCCAGCGCCGCACCGCCCCCCGCCCCTGGGGGACGGGGCACTCCCCGAGCGCCCTCCGGCGCACCGTCCACTCGCACACTCCGGCTAGCACCCACGCCTCCAACCCCCAAGGAGGGGCGCCGACCAGAGCGCACGCCGCCGAAAAGCCCACCGAGCGGCAGGCCCCCGCCACCCGCAGTGCAACAGCCCCCTGGGGCCCGCGGATGGCGGCTGCATCCCCCCCCCGTGGAGGGAGTCCGCCCAGATTGGAGCCCCATACAGGGCCATACTCCCCAGAGTGCCGGCATAGAGGCGCCGGCATTTAAACTTAAACTAATGAGTTTAACAAAGAACAAGGTATACGGTTACAGTGTAAAAAGTTGAAGTTTATATGAAATACGCGAAAAAGTGCCTGGTGGTGCACCGGAGTCCAGGAGTTCGGACTCCGGATGAGATGGGCCTAATAGTAGAAGAAGTCTACTATTCAAAAGCAGCGAAGTCACTGCCAAGGCTGTACTAGTTAAAAGTTATATTGAGTTAAATAAAATACTTCTTTTTTGAAGTCGGCTAAAAATTATCAAGTTATATAAAATGGATTTACTCCGGTAATATCGGAGAATATATACTATTAAACTACGAATACAAATACCACCCGTCTCTAAACAAAAGAGAAGAAAAGGGGGGCAGAAGTGGGCAAGTAATAACGGCCAGGCACAAATTCGCGCTCAAGAACGAAGCGCCTAACTCCGTAACCCTGATAGATACAATTGTGGTGAAAGTCTGTATTTATAGCTCAAGGTATAGTCTATAAAGGTGATAAATAGAAATTAGTGCGTCGTGCCTGTGGGAGCACGTATCGATGGCCAAAGGTGACGGAGTCTGGCGCAAACGTCAAAAATGTACTGTGTTACAAAAAGTTGAATATCTTAGGAACTATAACACGGAAAATTATAAACTAAAGAGCCTTAAATAGTCCGTTAGATTGTCTCTAGAACACAAAACTCAAAATAGGACCTTACCCGATAGCAAGGTCCCCAAAAGTGGCTGTAAAGTCCAAGAATGTTCAGTATGAAAAGTTTATGGTGGTTTTGGGGTCCAAGACCCTCGAAACCTGAAGCGGATGAACTGGTTTATGGTAAAGGACCATGAGACGAATCCAAATCCGTTGTCAGAATTTACGTAACTATCTCCAAAAACGAGATAGCCGGTTACATCATTTCAGAAAAGTGGGCATATCTCAGCCGTTTACATGGCGATGGAAGGCAAACTTATACAGAAGGTGGGGGGCGATTAGACGATTCTAATGATATATAATAAAGCACATGTTACCGCTTCAGATTTCGAGCGCCGGTCGAAAAACTGTTTTAGGGCGTTGCCCGAAGTAGGTATTCCGTGATCCTACTTCAGGCGAACACCTGCGAGTCACCAACACAGCACTGTCACTTCCGCGGCACAGTTACGCAACTTTTGACACCAAAACCATGACAATCCGACAAAAATAGCCACTTTCGCGGATTTTTCAAGCACGCGCGAGTTAAACTTCGACCGCTCCCGGCGCCATCGGAGCGCAGTATCCAACCTAACCTTTTTTTTTTTTTTTTTTTTTTTTTTTTTTTGTTTGCGCTGGGAAAAAATGCATTACGCATGCCCCCCCATCGGGGGATGGGGGGGTTATGTGGGACTCCCCGGTCTGACCCGGTATACCCACTAAAACAACCCAGCGGCACTCCCGCTTCGTCCGAGTGGCGGGGACTGGGAAACCGGCACAGCCTTTACGTCCAGTCCCCGCCGACGAATGCCCTGCCTATCGGACCCTTCACCACCTCCCCGTGGGGAGGGGGACGGGCCCGGGAGTGACCGACGAAGATGGTGACGGCTGCAATGCGGGCGAAGGCACCCCCGTGCCAGTCACCCGCCCATCACCACCAAGAGGAGGGAGAGCACCTGCGCGCCTTCTCCGACCCCTTCTTCGTCTGCGGAGCGGCGCAGCGAGAGGGTCGTCCTCCCGCGCGCGCTCCGCCTCCTCCTTTTGCGAGATTACATCCTCGCAAAAGGAGGCAACCGCTGCCCAGGCCTCCTCGCTCCCCAGCATGGCGTTGATCACGCTAGGAAGCGAGAGGTCCTGGCCAACCACCGCGGTTAGGCCACGGCGCAGCTCGGACCAAGCCGGGCACACCTCGAGGGTGTGCTGCGCCGTGTCCTCTGGGGCCCCGCAATCGTGGCACGCCGGCGTTTCCTCCCTCCCGATCCGGTGCAGGTGCTTTCCGAAACAGCCATGGCCGGACAACACCTGCACCAGACGGAACGAGAGGAACCCGTGGGACCGCTCGAGCCAGCTCCGCAGGACCAGACCGAGCGCGTCCAACGTCCGGCGGCCAAAGGCGGCGGTGGCGAGGTCCTCTGTCCAGTGGAGGACGATTGCGTCCCTCGCCTCCCGCCGCACGGCCTCCCGCTCCTCGGGGACGGGGCACTCCCCGAGCGCCTTCCGGCGCGCCGTCCACTCGTACACTCTGGCGAGCACCCACGCCTCCAACTCCCAAGGAGGGGTGCCGGCCAGAGCGCACGCCGCCGAAAAACCCACCGAGCGGTAGGCCCTCGCCACCCGCAGTGCAATAGCCCTTTGGGGCTTGCGGATGGCGGTTGCATTTTCCCTCCTATGGAGGGAATCCGCCCAGATGGGTGCCCCGTATAGGGCCATACTCTTGAGAATGCCGGCATAGAGGCGCCGGCATTTCGCCTTGGGCCCCCCCAGGTTCGGGAGGAGCCACGAGAGGGCGTCCGCGGCCTTCAACAGGCGCGTCGACAGCCCGCTGAAATGCGGGCCGAAGCGCCACCTGTCGTCCAGCACCAGGCCCAGATACTTCATCTGGGGCTGGACCCCTATCCGGACGCCCTCCACGACGATGTGTGCGTCGGGAGGGCAGCGCTGCCGAGGCCCGCGAAAGAACACGGCCTCGGTCTTTTGCAGCGCCACCCTCAATCCGAGGCGGCGGATCCTCTCCGCAACCAAGGATCCGCCAGCCGAGGCCAGACAGGCCGCCTCCCCGAAGTTCCTCCCCCGGGCAGTGAGGAGAGTGTCATCCGCGTAGCAGATGACACTCGTGCCCTGGAGGAGGGCTCCCCGCAGGAGCCAGTCGAATCCGATGTTCCACAGGGGGGGCCCCAACACGGACCCCTGCGGAACACCGGACTCTGCGCTGTACCGCCGAATCGTTGCCGTCTTGTCGGCCAGGACGACCACCCGGTCCCCCAGGTAGCTGGCCAGGAGGTTCCGCAGGTATTGGGGCACTCCGTGATACCGGAGCGCCTCCAATATCGTCGAGTGGGGGACGGAGTTGAAGGCGTTGGCAATGTCGAATGACACCGCCAGCACTCCGTCCCCCGCCTCCACCGCTTCCCTCACCTGGCCCTTGAGTAGGGCCAGCGCGTCGATCGTCGAACGCCCTCGACGGAATCCGAACTGGGCGTCCGACAGATCCGGCCCTACCCCCCGAAAAATGCTACCCAGCCGGGAGGCGACAATCCCCTCGAACAATTTACCGACCTCATCGAGCAGGACGATGGGCCGGTATGCCGAGGGGGAGTCCAACGGGCGTCCCTCCTTTCGGAGCAGGCATAGCCGCCCCTCCTTCCACAGTTTCGGGAACCTCCCAGCCGCAAAACACGCGCTGAAGAGGTCCCGAATCCTGTCCTCCATTTCGGGGGCGGCGATCGCCAGCACCCGTGCAGGGACGCCGTCTGGCCCGGGAGCCGTCTTCTTTGCGCGGAGGCCGAGAACCCCCGCGCGAAACTCCGCCACCGTCACCGGGGGGACCTCTTCCTCATCCGCCGCCGCAGCCGCCACCCGCGGGGGATCCATCGTTGGTGGGGCGAAGTCGGTCCTGCGCGGAAACAGGGACCGGACCACCCCATCCAGCAACGATGGCTCGAGGGTCTCCGTCAGTGGGGGACCATACGGGCGGAGCTGGTTCCGCGCCGCCTTGTATGGTCTCCCATAGGGATCCCTGTCGAGACCCTCCAGCATCTCGGCCCACGCCGAGTCTTTCGCAGCGCCCATTGCAGACTTGAGGACCGTCGTCGCCTCTCGGTAAGAGGCGTATAGGCGGTCCTCCTCTGCCCGGTCTCGGTTTTGGGCGCTGCGCCTTCGGCTCCGCGCGTAGGCCCTTCTGGCCGCCACGCAGGTGGCCCTGAGCTCCTCCAGCTCCTCCGTCCACCAGTAGACGGCACGATGGGGGGGCGGACGGCGAGACCGAGGCATGCTGGAGTTGCACACCTCGGTCAGGGACCCTCTGAGCCGGACCGCTGCGGCGTCCACGTCCAGGACCTCCTCGACAGGGGGCGACAGCCAGTCCTGGAGGAAGGCCGCCTCCTTGGCTGCCTCCCGGTCCAGGCGGGTGAGTGCCCACCGCGGGAAGGGAGATTGCCCAGCGCGGGCCATCCCCCCTCCCCGCTGCTGGGTGGAGATGTCGAACCGCACATATCGGTGGTCCGACAAGGTCTCCACCATCTCCACCCGCCAGTCGACGACGCGGGCGGCCAGCGCGGGGGTGGCAAACGAGACGTCGACCACCGACCCACCCTGCCGCCGCACGCACGTGTGGACCGCCCCCCTGTTCAGAAGGGACACACCGCACGAGGCCGCCCAATACTCGACGGCGCGCCCCCGGACGTTGCAACCGCCGGCCGGATTGCCCCAGGCCGCCGACTTGGCGTTCAGGTCGCCCAACACCACGACCTGGCGTGGCGCCGCCCTCCCTATGACCGCGGTGAGGACCTCGAGGAAATCCTCAAAGTCCGAGAGAGAGCGGTTTGGGGAGAAATAGACCCCCACCAGGGCCATGTCTCCCCACGCGGCGGCCACGTATCCCGGTCCCCTCTCTAAGAGCGAGAGGGGAGGGGAGTCCGTGGAAGGCCGCGACACCAACGCCACCAAGCCGTCTCGGTCGCCCAGCCAACGGCCAGGGACCGAGTAAGGTTCGGCGACCACCGCCAAGTCCACCAACCACTCAGCCATGGTCTGCGTCAGCAGATCCTGGGCTGCCCTGCAGTGGTTGGTGTTCGCCTGAAGGATGCGATGTTCGGCCCTATCCATCACTCGGACATCGCACCCCCCTCCGCAGCCGCCGCAGGAACGACGGTGCCAGCGGCAGCAGCAGGCCCTTTCGGCGCTTGCGCTTTGCCCCGCTTAGGGGGAGGATTGCAGTTCCTCCCCCTCATAACGTGGTCCGCCGGGCGGCCACTGGCGGCACACACCGCGCAGTGCGGCGTGGCGGCCTTGCAGGCTGCGGATTTATGGCCCTCCTTGCCGCAGCGGTAGCACGTGTCCGTCCTGTCCACCGTGGACGGACACAGGGACCGGGTGTGTCCGATGCCTAAGCACCGGAAGCACCGCAGAGGCTGGTCCTCGAGTGCCCGGACTGCAGCCGAGCTGTACCCGACTGTGAGCCGTCCCTTGGCAAGGACGGCTTTAGCAGCAACGACCGGGCACTCGAGGCGGATGGTGCCCATGCCGCCACGGCCGGGCCTTATGTCCCGGCCTTGGACCGCCGCGACGTCGCAGCCCCCTATCCTCGCGACCGCCACCGCCACCTCCTCCTTGGTGACGGAGTCGTCGAGGTCGGTCACCTCTATGGCTGCGGACTTTACCGGTCGGGCCACCTTGGCCGAGTCGGCGATGACCTCCTGCAGCTTGGCTGCAAAGAGGTCCGCGTGGGCACTCCCCTCTGCCCCCGGGAACTCGAAGATTCGAGCCCCGGTTTGGGTCCGCCGGCAAGACACGCTGCCGATCCCTAGTTGGGTAGGATCGGCAGTTGTACGCGCCCGCACCAAAATGGACGCGTACGTCTCTCCTCGCTCCGCAGCCTCCGCGGTGAGCGTCACTACGACGGCCGCGGTTTTTGGGGGGACTAGCTGCCCCTTTCCCCTCCCTTTCCCTTTCCCCTTTCGCTTCCTCCTCCGCTTTCCCTTGCCAGTCTGCTGTTGGCTAGGGGCGGCGGCGGCGGTGGCGGCGGTGGCGGCGGGGACGGCAGGGGCGGCCGTCGCCGACTTTTTGCCCTTCCCCTTGCGAACCACTTCCGTCCACTCGTTGGACGGGGTTGTCGAAGGGAGAAGGGCATCCTCCGACTGGGGCTCGGGCGGGGACAAGGACGGCCCCGGCTCGCTCTGCCTCTTATCCGCCGCAAGCGGCGGTCGGAGGCGTTTCTCCGGCAGGAGCCGGTCCTCTATTCCTGCAAAGCAGGCTCTCGTGAAGGCCCTCTCCTCCATCACAACCTTGCGGATGATATCCTCAAGGTTGGAGGAGGCGGGGCCCTCTGCCGCAGGGCTCGTCTTGGCCTGTTGTGGCCGGGCCGTGGCTTCGGCCAGCTTCTGATGAAGCTGGCTGACCTCCAACTGCAGGCGATCTACCTTCGCCTGCAGTTGCCGCGTCTCGTCGGTGGCCTTCCGCTGGACCAGCTCCGCGACGACGCCACGCATACTTGCGGCCCTGCATTTTAGGGCCTTCTGCAGGGTCCCCTTCAGGTTGGAGGACTTAGAGGCGACCTCCAAAATCTCCTCCTCGTCCTCCTCCGCCATCTTTTCGAGTTCAGCCAGGGAGTAGTCGGCGTACAGGACGCGGGACGCCCCGTACCCGGACTTGGCCCGGGCGGCGAGCGCCCGCCTCTCCTTGGCCGCAACCCGCTCCTCCAGCTCTTTCTGGAGCAGACCTCGCCGAGCCAGATCTAATTGGCGTTGAGCGTCTGCGAGCCCAACGACATGGGCCTCCGCAGCCACCGTCGGCTTTTTAGCCTTCGGCAACTTCGACCTCGAGGTCGAGGAGCCCTCGGACCCACCGCTCCGGTGTGCTCGCTTGCGCGACCCAGAGTCGGCCGCGTCCGACACACTCACCATCGAGTCGTCAGACGACTCGTCCGCTCCTCCGAAGAAGCTTGCCGCAGACGGCGCGCGGCTAGCCTCTGACGCCGAAGCGTCGGAGTGGCCCTGAGAAGGGCCTTTTGGTTGGCCCTGAGAAGGGCCTTTGGGTTGGCCCTGAGAAGGGCCTTTTTGTTTTAGGAATCGCCCGCAGGCGTCCCGCGAAGGTTTAGACATTCCGCAGTTCGTAGACTCAAGGCAGAGATGACTACGAAAGCACAGTGCACTTTGGCCAGACCCAGACTGCCACTCCGTTACGGTGGTCAGTACTGGGCTGTTTCCAGGGGACGCGACGTGGACGCAAGCACTGTGAGGGGGTCCCCCAACCTAACCTTTTTTTTTTTTTTTTTTTTTTTTGTTTGCGCTGGGAAAAAATGCATTACGCATGCCCTCCCATCGGGGGATGGGGGGGTTATGTGGGACTCCCCGGTCTGACCCGGTATACCCACTAAAACAACCCAGCGGCACTCCCGCTTCGTCCGAGTGGCGGGGACTGGGAAACCGGCACAGCCTTTACGTCCAGTCCCCGCCGACGATTGCCCTTCATATCGGACCCCTCACACCCTCCCCGCGGGGAGGGGGACGGGCCCGGGAGTGACCGACGAAGGTGGTGACGGCTGCAATGCGGGCGAAGGCACCCCCGCGCCTGTCGCCCGCCCATCACCACCGAGGGGAGGGAGAGCACCTGCGCGCCTTCTCCGACCCCTTCTTCGTCTGCGGAGCGGCGCAGCGAGAGGGTCGTCCTCCCGCGCGCGCTCCGCCTCCTCCTTTTGCGAGATTACGTCCTCGCAAAAGGAGGCAACCGCTGCCCAGGCCTCCTCGCTCCCCAGCATGGCGTTGATCACGCCGGGAAGCGAGAGGTCCTGGCCAACCACCGCGGTCAGGCCACGGCGCAGCCCTGACCAAGCCGGGCACACCTCGAGGGTGTGCTGCGCCGTGTCCTCCGGGGCGCCGCAGTCGTGGCACGCCGGGGTTTCCTCCCTCCCGATCCGGTGCAGGTGCTTTCCGAAACAGCCATGGCCGGACAACACCTGCACCAGACGGAAAGAGAGGAACCCGTGGGCCCGCTCGAGCCAGCTCCGCAGGACCGGACCGAGCGCGTCCAAGGTCCGGCGGCCAAAGGCGGCGGTGGCGAGGTCCTCCGTCCAGTGAAGGACGATTGCGTCCCTCGCCTCCCGCCGCACGGCCTCCCGCTCCTCGGGGACGGGGCACTCCCCGAGCGCCTTCCGGCGTGCCCTGCAGTGGTTGGTGTTCGCCTGAAGGATGCGATGTTCGGCCCTATCCATCACTCGGACATCGCACCCCCCTCCGCAGCCGCCGCAGGAACGACGGTGCCAGCGGCAGCAGCAGGCCCTTTCGGCGCTTGCGCTTTGCCCCGCTTAGGGGGAGGATTGCAGTTCCTCCCCCTCATAACGTGGTCCGCCGGGCGGCCACTGGCGGCACACACCGCGCAGTGCGGCGTGGCGGCCTTGCAGGCTGCGGATTTATGGCCCTCCTTGCCGCAGCGGTAGCACGTGTCCGTCCTGTCCACCGTGGACGGACACAGGGACCGGGTGTGTCCGATGCCTAAGCACCGGAAGCACCGCAGAGGCTGGTCCTCGAGTGCCCGGACTGCAGCCGAGCTGTACCCGACTGTGAGCCGTCCCTTGGCAAGGACGGCTTTAGCAGCAACGACCGGGCACTCGAGGCGGATGGTGCCCATGCCGCCACGGCCGGGCCTTATGTCCCGGCCTTGGACCGCCGCGACGTCGCAGCCCCCTATCCTCGCGACCGCCACCGCCACCTCCTCCTTGGTGACGGAGTCGTCGAGGTCGGTCACCTCTATGGCTGCGGACTTTACCGGTCGGGCCACCTTGGCCGAGTCGGCGATGACCTCCTGCAGCTTGGCTGCAAAGAGGTCCGCGTGGGCACTCCCCTCTGCCCCCGGGAACTCGAAGATTCGAGCCCCGGTTTGGGTCCGCCGGCAAGACACGCTGCCGATCCCTAGTTGGGTAGGATCGGCAGTTGTACGCGCCCGCACCAAAATGGACGCGTACGTCTCTCCTCGCTCCGCAGCCTCCGCGGTGAGCGTCACTACGACGGCCGCGGTTTTTGGGGGGACTAGCTGCCCCTTTCCCCTCCCTTTCCCTTTCCCCTTTCGCTTCCTCCTCCGCTTTCCCTTGCCAGTCTGCTGTTGGCTAGGGGCGGCGGCGGCGGTGGCGGCGGTGGCGGCGGGGACGGCAGGGGCGGCCGTCGCCGACTTTTTGCCCTTCCCCTTGCGAACCACTTCCGTCCACTCGTTGGACGGGGTTGTCGAAGGGAGAAGGGCATCCTCCGACTGGGGCTCGGGCGGGGACAAGGACGGCCCCGGCTCGCTCTGCCTCTTATCCGCCGCAAGCGGCGGTCGGAGGCGTTTCTCCGGCAGGAGCCGGTCCTCTATTCCTGCAAAGCAGGCTCTCGTGAAGGCCCTCTCCTCCATCACAACCTTGCGGATGATATCCTCAAGGTTGGAGGAGGCGGGGCCCTCTGCCGCAGGGCTCGTCTTGGCCTGTTGTGGCCGGGCCGTGGCTTCGGCCAGCTTCTGATGAAGCTGGCTGACCTCCAACTGCAGGCGATCTACCTTCGCCTGCAGTTGCCGCGTCTCGTCGGTGGCCTTCCGCTGGACCAGCTCCGCGACGACGCCACGCATACTTGCGGCCCTGCATTTTAGGGCCTTCTGCAGGGTCCCCTTCAGGTTGGAGGACTTAGAGGCGACCTCCAAAATCTCCTCCTCGTCCTCCTCCGCCATCTTTTCGAGTTCAGCCAGGGAGTAGTCGGCGTACAGGACGCGGGACGCCCCGTACCCGGACTTGGCCCGGGCGGCGAGCGCCCGCCTCTCCTTGGCCGCAACCCGCTCCTCCAGCTCTTTCTGGAGCAGACCTCGCCGAGCCAGATCTAATTGGCGTTGAGCGTCTGCGAGCCCAACGACATGGGCCTCCGCAGCCACCGTCGGCTTTTTAGCCTTCGGCAACTTCGACCTCGAGGTCGAGGAGCCCTCGGACCCACCGCTCCGGTGTGCTCGCTTGCGCGACCCAGAGTCGGCCGCGTCCGACACACTCACCATCGAGTCGTCAGACGACTCGTCCGCTCCTCCGAAGAAGCTTGCCGCAGACGGCGCGCGGCTAGCCTCTGACGCCGAAGCGTCGGAGTGGCCCTGAGAAGGGCCTTTTGGTTGGCCCTGAGAAGGGCCTTTGGGTTGGCCCTGAGAAGGGCCTTTTTGTTTTAGGAATCGCCCGCAGGCGTCCCGCGAAGGTTTAGACATTCCGCAGTTCGTAGACTCAAGGCAGAGATGACTACGAAAGCACAGTGCACTTTGGCCAGACCCAGACTGCCACTCCGTTACGGTGGTCAGTACTGGGCTGTTTCCAGGGGACGCGACGTGGACGCAAGCACTGTGAGGGGGTCCCCCAACCTAACCTTTTTTTTTTTTTTTTTTTTTTTTGTTTGCGCTGGGAAAAAATGCATTACGCATGCCCTCCCATCGGGGGATGGGGGGGTTATGTGGGACTCCCCGGTCTGACCCGGTATACCCACTAAAACAACCCAGCGGCACTCCCGCTTCGTCCGAGTGGCGGGGACTGGGAAACCGGCACAGCCTTTACGTCCAGTCCCCGCCGACGATTGCCCTTCATATCGGACCCCTCACACCCTCCCCGCGGGGAGGGGGACGGGCCCGGGAGTGACCGACGAAGGTGGTGACGGCTGCAATGCGGGCGAAGGCACCCCCGCGCCTGTCGCCCGCCCATCACCACCGAGGGGAGGGAGAGCACCTGCGCGCCTTCTCCGACCCCTTCTTCGTCTGCGGAGCGGCGCAGCGAGAGGGTCGTCCTCCCGCGCGCGCTCCGCCTCCTCCTTTTGCGAGATTACGTCCTCGCAAAAGGAGGCAACCGCTGCCCAGGCCTCCTCGCTCCCCAGCATGGCGTTGATCACGCCGGGAAGCGAGAGGTCCTGGCCAACCACCGCGGTCAGGCCACGGCGCAGCCCTGACCAAGCCGGGCACACCTCGAGGGTGTGCTGCGCCGTGTCCTCCGGGGCGCCGCAGTCGTGGCACGCCGGGGTTTCCTCCCTCCCGATCCGGTGCAGGTGCTTTCCGAAACAGCCATGGCCGGACAACACCTGCACCAGACGGAAAGAGAGGAACCCGTGGGCCCGCTCGAGCCAGCTCCGCAGGACCGGACCGAGCGCGTCCAAGGTCCGGCGGCCAAAGGCGGCGGTGGCGAGGTCCTCCGTCCAGTGAAGGACGATTGCGTCCCTCGCCTCCCGCCGCACGGCCTCCCGCTCCTCGGGGACGGGGCACTCCCCGAGCGCCTTCCGGCGCGCCGACCACTCGTAAACTCTGGCGAGCACCCACGCCTCCAACTCCCAAGGAGGGGTGCCGGCCAGAGCGCACGCCGCCGAGAAGCCCACCGAGCGGTAGGCCCTCGCCACCCGCAGTGCAATAGCCCTTTGGGGCTTACGGATGGCGGTTGCATTCTCCCTCCTATGGAGGGAGTCCGCCCAGATGGGGGCCCCATATAGGGCCATACTCCTCAGAATGCCGGCATAGAGGCGCCGGCATTTGGCCTTGGGCCCCCCCAGGTTCGGGAGGAGCCACGAGAGGGCGTCCGCGGCCTTCAACAGGCGCGTCGACAGCCCGCTGAAATGCGGGCCGAATCGCCACCTGTCGTCCAGCACCAGGCCCAGATACTTCATCTGGGGCTGGACCCCTATCCGGACGCCCTCTACGACGATGTGTGCGTCGGGAGGGCAGCGCTGCCGAGGCCCGCGAAAGAACACGGCCTCGGTCTTTTGCAGCGCCACCCTCAATCCGAGGCGGCGGATCCTCTCTGCAACCAAGGATCCGCCAGCCGAGGCCAGACAGGCCGCCTCCCCGAAGCTCCTCCCCCGGGCAGTGAGGAGAGTGTCATCCGCGTAGCAGATGACACTCGTGCCCTGGAGGAGGGCTCCCCGCAGAAGCCAGTCAAACCCGATGTTCCACAGGGGGGGCCCCAACACGGACCCCTGCGGAACACCGGCCTCTGCGCCGTACCGCCGTATCGTGGCCGTCTTGTCCGCGAAGACGACCTCCCGGTCCCCCAGGTAGCTGGCCAGGAGGTTCCGCAGGTATTGGGGCACTCCGTGATACCGGAGCGCCTCCAATATCGTCGAGTGGGGGACGGAGTTGAAGGCGTTGGCAATGTCGAATGACACCGCCAGCACTCCGTCCCCCGCCTCCACCGCTTCCCTCACCTGGCCCTTGAGTAGGGCCAGCGCGTCGATCGTCGAACGCCCTCGACGGAAACCGAACTGGGCGTCCGACAGATCCGGCCCTACCCCCCGCAAAAGGCTACCCAGCCGGGAGGCGACAATCCCCTCGAACAATTTACCGACCTCATCGAGCAGGACGATGGGCCGGTATGCCGAGGGGGAGTCCACCGGGCGTCCCTCCTTACGGAGCAGGCATAGCCGCCCCTCCTTCCACGGTTTCGGGAACCTCCCAGCCGTAAAGCACGCGCTGAAGAGGTCCCGAAACCTGTCCTCCATTTCGGGGGCGGCGATCGCCAGCACCCGTGCGGGGACGCCGTCCGGCCCGGGAGCCGTCTTCTTCGCGCGGAGGTTGAGAACCCCCGCGCGAAACTCCGCCACCGTCACCGGGGGGACCTCCTCCTCATCCGCCGCCGCAGCTGCCCCCCGCGGGGGATCCATCGTTGGTGGGGTGAAGTCGGTCCTGCGCGGAAACAGGGACCGGACCACCCCATCCAGCAACGATGGCTCGAGGGTCTCCGTCAGTGGGGGACCATACGGGCGGAGCTGGTTCCGCGCCGCCTTGTATGGTCTCCCATAGGGATCTCTGTCGAGACCCTCCAGCATCTCGGCCCACGCCGAGTCTTTCGCAGCGCCCATTGCAGACTTGAGGACCGTCGTCGCCTCTCGGTAAGAGGCGTATAGGCGGTCCTCCTCTGCCCGGTTTCGGTTTTGGGCGCTGCGCCTTCGGCTCCGCGCGTAGGCCCTTCTGGCCGCCACGCAGGTGGCCCTGAGCTCCTCCAGCCCCTCCGTCCACCAGTAGACGGCACGATGGGGGGGCGGACGGCGAGACCGAGGCATGCTGGAGTTGCACACCTCGGTCAGAGACTCCCTGAGCCGGACCGCTGCGGCGTCCACGTCCGGGGCCTCCTCGACAGGGGGGGGCGACAGCCAGTCCTGGAGAAAGGCCGCCTCCTTGGCTGCCTCCCGGTCCAGGCGGGTGAGTGCCCACCGCGGGAAGGGGGATTGCCCAGCGCGGGCCATCCCCCCTCCCCGCTGCTGGGTGGAGATGTCGAACCGCACATATCGGTGGTCCGACAAGGTCTCCACCATCTCCACCCGCCAGTCGACGACGCGGGCGGCCAGCGCGGGGGTGGCAAACGAGACGTCGACCACCGACCCACCCTGCCGCCGCACGCACGTGTGGACCGCCCCCCTGTTCAGAAGGGACACACCGCACGAGGCCGCCCAATACTCGACGGCGCGCCCCCGGACGTTGCAACCGCCGGCCGGATTGCCCCAGGCCGCCGACTTGGCGTTCAGGTCGCCCAACACCACGACCTGGCGTGGCGCCGCCCTCCCTATGACCGCGGTGAGGACCTCGAGGAAATCCTCAAAGTCCGAGAGAGAGCGGTTTGGGGAGAAATAGACCCCCACCAGGGCCATGTCTCCCCACGCGGCGGCCACGTATCCCGGTCCCCTCTCTAAGAGCGAGAGGGGAGGGGAGTCCGTGGAAGGCCGCGACACCAACGCCACCAGTCCGTCCCGGTCGCCCAGCCAACGGCCAGGGACCGAGTAAGGCTCGGCGACCACCGCCAAGTCCACCAACCACTCAGCCATGGTCTGCGTCAGCAGATCCTGGGCTGCCCTGCAGTGGTTGGTGTTCGCCTGAAGGATGCGATGCTCGACCCTATCCATCACTCGGACATCGCACCCCCTTCCGCAGCCGCCGCAGGAACGACGGTGCCAGCGGCACCAGCAGGCCCGTTCGCCGCCTGCGCTTTGCCCCGCTTAGGGGGAGGATTGCAGTTCCTCCCCCTCATAATATGGCCCGCCGGGCGGCCGCTGGCGGCACACACCGCGCAGTGCGGCGTGGCGGCCTTGCAGGCAGCGGATTTGTGTCCCTCTTTGCCGCAGCGGTAGCACGTGTCCGTCCTGTCCACCGTGGACGGACACAGGGACCGGGTGTGTCCGATGCCTAAGCACCGGAAGCACCGCAGAGGCTGGTCCTCGAGTGCCCGGACTGCAGCCGAGCTGTACCCGACTGTGAGCCGTCCCTTGGCAAGGACGGCTTTAGCAGCGACGACCGGGCACTCGAGGCGGATGGTGCCCATGCCACCACGGCCGGGCCTTATGTCCCGGCCTCGGACCGCCTTGACATCACAGCCCCCTATGGCTGCGACCGCCGCCGCCACCTCCTCCTTGGTGACGGAGTCGTCAAGGTCGGTGACCTCTATGGCCGCCGACTTGACGGGTCGGGCCACCTTGGCCGAGTCAGCGATGACCTCCTGCAGCTTGGCTGCAAAGAGGTCCGCGTGGGCACTCCCCTCTGCCCCCGGGAACTCGAAGATTCGAGCCCCGGCTTGGGTCCGCCGGCAAGAGACGCTGCCGATCCCTAGTTGGATCGGATCGGCAGTGGTACGCGCACGCACCAAAATGGACGCGTACGTCTCCCCTCGCTCCGCAGCCTCCGCGGTGAGCGTCACCACGACGGCTGCGGTTTTTGGGGGGACTAGCTGTCCCTTTCCCCTCCCTTTCCCCTTCCTTTTCCTCTTCCGCTTTCCCTTGCCGGTCGTCTGCGGCTGGCTAGGGGCGGCGGCGGCGGTGGCGGCGGTGGCGGCGGGTACGGCAGGGGCGGCCGTCGCCGACTTTTTGCCCTTCCCCTTGCGGACCACTTCCGTCCACTCATTGGACGGGGTTGTCGAAGGGAGAAGGGCATCCTCCGACTGGGGCTCGGGCGGGGACAAAGACGGCCCCGGCTCACTCTGCCTCTTATCCGCCGCAAGCGGCGGTCGGAGGCGTTTCTCCGGCAGGAGCCGGTCCTCGATGCCTGCTAAGCAGGATCTCGTGAAGGCCCTCTCCTCCATTACAACCTTGCGGATGATGTCCTCAAGGTTGGAGGAGGCGGGGCCCTCTGCCGCAGGGCTCGTTTTGGCCTGTTGTGGCCGGGCCGTGGCTTCGGCCAGCTTCTGATGAAGCTGGCTGACCTCCGACTGCAGGCGATCTACCTTCGCCTGCAGTTGCCGCGTCTCGTCGGTGGCCTTTCGCTGGACCAGCTCCGCGACGACACCGCGCATGCTCGCGGCCCGGCATTTCAGGGCCTTCTGTAAGGTCCCCTTCAGGTTGGAGGACTTAGAGGCGACCTCCAAGATCTCCTCCTCGTCCTCCTCGGCCATCCTCTCGAGCTCGGCCAGAGAGTAGTCGGCGTACAGGACGCGGGACGCCCCGTACCCGGACTTGGCCCGGGCGGCGAGCGCCCGCCTCTCCTTGGCCGCAACCCGCTCCTCCAGCTCTTTCTGGAGCAGACCTCGCCGAGCCAGATCTAATTGGCGTTGAGCGTCCGCGAGCCCAACGACATGGGTCTCCGCGGCCACCGTCGGCTTTTTTGCCTTCGGCAACTTCGTTGACGTCGTCGAGCCTTCGGACCCACCGCTCCGGTGTGCTCGCTTGCGCGACCCAGAGTCGGCCACGTCCGACACACTCACCATGGAGTCGTCAGACTCGTCCGCCCCTCCAAAGAAGCTAGCCGCAGACGGCGCGCGGCTACCCTCTGACGCCGAAGCGTCGGAGTGGCCCTGAGAAGGGCCTTTTGGTTGGCCCTGAGAAGGGCCTTTGGGTTGGCCCTGAGAAGGGCCTTTGGGTTGGCCCTGAGAAGGGCCTTTTTGTTTCAGAAATCGCCCGCAGGCGTCCCGCGAAGGTTTCGACATTCCGACAACAATTCGTAGTCACAAGGCAAGATGGCTACGAAAGCACAGTGCACTTTGGCCAACCCAGACTGCCACTCCGTTACGGTGGTCAGTACTGGGCTGTTTCCAGGGGACGCGACGTGGACGCAAGCACTGTGAGGGGGTCCCCCCCCCCAACCTAACCTTTTTTTTTTTTTTTTTGTTTGCGCTGGGAAAAAATGCATTACGCATGCCCCCCCATCGGGGGATGGGGGGGTTATGTGGGACTCCCCGGTCTGACCCGGTATACCCACTAAAACAACCCAGCGGCACTCCCGCTTCGTCTGCGTGGCGGGGACTGGGAAACCGGCACAGCCTTTACGTCCAGTCCCCGCCGACGATAACCCTTCAAATCGGACCCCTCACGCCCTCCCCGTGGGGAGGGGGCCGGGCCCGGGAGTGACCGACGAAGATGGTGACGGCTGCAATGCGGGCGAAGGCACCCCCGCGCCTGTCGCCCGCCCATCACCACCGAGAGGAGGGAGAGCACCTGCGCGCCTTCTCCGACCCCTTCTTCGTCTGCGGAGCGGCGCAGCGAGAGGGTCGTCCTCCCGCGCGCGCTCCGCCTCCTCCTTTTGCGAGATTACGTCCTCGCAAAAGGAGGCAACCGCTGCCCAGGCCTCCTCGCTCCCCAGCATGGCGTTGATCACGCTGGGAAGCGAGAGGTCCTGGCCAACCACCGCGATCAGGCCACGGCGCAGCCCCGACCAAGCCGGGCACACCTCGAGGGTGTGCTGCGCCGTGTCCTCCGGGGCGCCGCAGTCGTGGCACGCCGGGGTTTCCTCCCTCCCGATCCGGTGCAGGTGCTTTCCGAAACACCCATGCCCGGACAACACCTGCACCAGACGGAACGAGAGGAACCCGTGGGACCGCTCGAGCCAGCTCCGCAGGACCGGACCGAGCGCGTCCAACGTCCGGCGGCCAAAGGCGGCGGTGGCGAGGTCCTCTGTCCAGTGAAGGACGATTGCGTCCCTCGCCTCCCGCCGCACGGCCTCCCGCTCCTCGGGGACGGGGCACTCCCCGAGCGCCTTCCGGCGCGCCGACCACTCGTATACTCTGGCGAGCACCCACGCCTCCAACTCCCAAGGAGGGGTGCCGGCCAGAGCGCACGCCGCCGAGAAGCCCACCGAGCGGTAGGCCCTCGCCACCCGCAGTGCAATAGCCCTTTGGGGCTTGCGGATGGCGGTTGCATTCTCCCTCCTATAGAGGGAGTCCGCCCAGATGGGTGCCCCGTACAGGGCCATGCTCTTCAAAATGCCGGCATAGAGGCGCCGGCATTTCGCCTTGGGCCCCCCCAGGTTCGGGAGGAGCCACGAGAGGGCGTCCGCGGCCTTCAACAGGCGCGTCGACAGCCCGCTGAAATGCGGGCCGAAGCGCCACCTGTCGTCCAGCACCAGGCCCAGATACTTCATCTGGGGCTGGACCCCTATCCGGACGCCCTCCACGACGATGTGGGCATCGGGAGGGCAGCGCTGCCGAGGCCCGCGAAAGAACACGGCCTCGGTCTTTTGCAGCGCCACCCTCAATCCGAGGCGGCGGATCCTCTCTGCAACCAAGGATCCGCCAGCCGAGGCCAGACAGGCCGCCTCCCCGAAGTTCCTCCCCCGGGCAGTGAGGAGAGTGTCATCCGCGTAGCAGATGACACTCGTGCCCTGGAGGAGGGCTCCCCGCAGGAGCCAGTCGAATCCGATGTTCCACAGGGGGGGCCCCAACACCGATCCCTGCGGAACACCGGACTCTGCGCCGTACCGCCTCACGATGCCCGTCTTGTCCGCGAAGACGACCTCCCGGTCCCCCAGGTAGCTGGCCAGGAGGTTCCGCAGATATTGGGGCACTCCGTGATACCGGAGCGCCTCCAATATCGTCGAGTGGGGGACGGAGTTGAAGGCGTTGGCAATGTCGAATGACACCGCCAGCACTCCGTCCCCCGCCTCCACCGCTTCCCTCACCTGGCCCTTGAGTAGGGCCAGCGCGTCGATCGTCGAACGCCCTCGACGGAAACCGAATTGGGCGTCCGACAGATCTGGCCCTACCCCCCGCAAAAGGCTACCCAGCCGGGAGGCGACAATCCCCTCGAACAGTTTACCGACCTCATCGAGCAGGACGATCGGCCGGTATGCCGAGGGGGAGTCGACCGGGCGTCCCTCCTTTCGGAGCAGGCATAGCCGCCCCTCCTTCCACGGTTTCGGGAACCTCCCAGCCGCAAAACACGCGCTGAAGAGGTCCCGAAACCTGTCCTCCATTTCGGGGGCGGCGATCGCCAGCACCCGTGCGGGGACGCCGTCTGGACCGGGGGCCGTCTTCTTCGCGCGGAGGCTGAGAACCCCCGCGCGAAACTCCGCCACCGTCACCGGGGGGACCTCCTCCTCATCCGCCGGCGGAGCCGCCCCCCGCGGGGGATCCATCGTTGGTGGGGCGAAGTCGGTCCTGCGCGGAAACAGGGACCGGACCACCCCATCCAGCAACGATGGCTCGAGGGTCTCCGTCAGAGGGGGACCATACGGGCGGAGCTGGTTCCGCGCCGCCTTGTATGGTCTCCCATAAGGATCTCTGTCGAGACCCTCCAGCATCTCGGCCCACGCCGAGTCCTTTGCAGCGCCCATTGCAGACTTGAGGACCGTTGTCGCCTCTCGGTAAGAGGCGTATAGGCGGTCCTCCTCTGCCCGGTCTCGGTTTTGGGCGCTGCGCCTTCGGCTCCGCGCGTAGGCCCTTCTGGCCGCCACGCAGGTGGCCCTGAGCTCCTCCAGCTCCTCCGTCCACCAGTAGACGGCACGATGGGGGGGCGGACGGCGAGACCGAGGCATGCTGGAGTTGCACACCTCGGTCAGGGACCCTCTGAGCCGGACCGCTGCGGCGTCCACGTCCAGGACCTCCTCGACAGGGGGCGACAGCCAGTCCTGGAGGAAGGCCGCCTCCTTGGCTGCCTCCCGGTCCAGGCGGGTGAGTGCCCACCGCGGGAAGGGTGATTGCCCAGCGCGGGCCATCCCCCCTCCCCGCTGCTGGGTGGAGATGTCGAACCGCACATAACGGTGGTCCGACAAGGTCTCCACCATCTCCACCCGCCAGTCCACGACGCGGGCGGCCAGCGCGGGGGTGGCAAACGAGACGTCCACCACCGACCCACCCTGCCGCCGCACGCACGTGTGGACCGCCCCCCTGTTCAGAAGGGACACACCGCACGAGGCCGCCCAATACTCGACGGCGCGTCCCCGGACGTTACAACCGCCGGCCGGATTGCCCCAGGCCGCCGACTTGGCGTTCAGGTCGCCCAACACCACGACCTGGCGTGGCGCCGCCCTCCCTACGACAGCGGTGAGGACCTCGAGGAAATCCTCAAAGTCCGCGAGAGAGCGGTTTGGGGAGAAATAGACCCCCACCAGGGCCATGTCCCCCCACGCGGCGGCCACGTATCCCGGTCCCCTCTCTAAGAGCGAGAGGGGAGGGGAGTCCGTGGAAGGCCGCGACACCAACGCCACCAAGCCGTCTCGGTCGCCCAGCCAACGGCCAGGGACCGAGTAAGGCTCGGCGACCACCGCCAAGTCCACCAACCACTCAGCCATGGTCTGCGTCAGCAGATCCTGGGCTGCCCTGCAGTGGTTGGTGTTCGCCTGAAGGATGCGATGCTCGACCCTATCCATCACTCGGACATCGCACCCCCCTCCGCAGCCGCCGCAGGAACGACGGTGCAGCCAGCGGCAGCAGCAGGCCTGTTCGGCGCCTGCGCTTTGCCCCGCTTAGGGGGAGGATTGCAGTTCCTCCCCCTCATAATGTGGCCCGCCGGGCGGCCACTTGCGGCACACACCGCGCAGTGCGGCGTGGCGGCCTTGCAGGCAGCGGATTTGTGTCCGTCCTTGCCGCAGCGGTAGCACGTGTCCGTCCTGTCCACCGTGGACGGACACAGGGACCGGGTGTGCCCGATGCCTAAGCACCGGAAGCACCGCAGAGGCTGGTCCTCGAGTGCCCGGACTGCAGCCGAGCTGAACCCGACTGTGAGCCGTCCCTTGGCAAGGACGGCTTTTGCCGCGACGACCGGGCACTCGAGGCGAATGGTGCCCATGCCGCCACGGCCGGACCTAATGTCCCGGCCTTGGACCGCCTTGACGTCACAACCCCCTAGGGCTGCGACCGCCGCCGCCACCTCCTCCTTGGTGACGGAGTCGTCAAGGTCGGTGACCTCTATGGCCGCCGACTTGACGGGTCGGGCCACCTTGGCCGAGTCCGCGATGACCTCCTGCAGCTTGGCTGCAAAGAGGTCCGCATGGGCACTCCCCTCTGCCCCCGGGAACTCGAAGATTCGAGCCCCGGCTTGGGTCCGCCGGCAAGACACGCCGCCAATCCCCAGTTGGGTGGGATCCGCATTGGCACGCGCCCTCAGCAAAATGGACGCGTACGTCTCCCCCCGCTCCGCAGCCTCCGCGGTGAGCGTCACCACTACGGCCGCGGTTTTTGGGGGGACTAGCTGCCCCTTTCCTCTCCCTTTCCCCTTTCGCTTTCGCTTCCGCTTTCCCTTGCCGGTCTGCGGTTGGCTAGGGGCGGCGGCGGCGGTGGCGGCGGGGACGACAGGGGCGGCCGTCGCCGACTTTTTGGCCTTCCCCTTGCGTACAACTTCCGTCCACTCGTTGGACGGGGTTGTCGAAGGGAGAAGGGCATCCTCCGACTGGGGCTCGGGCGGGGACAAGGACGGCCCCGGCTCACTCTGCCTCTTATCCGCCGCAAGCGGCGGTCGGAGGCGTTTCTCCGGCAGGAGCCGGTCCTCGATGCCTGCTAAGCAGGCTCTCGTGAAGGCCCTCTCCTCCATTACAACCTTGCGGATGATATCCTCAAGGTTGGAGGAGGCGGGGCCCTCTGCCGCAGGGCTCGTCTTGGCCTGTTGTGGCCGGGCCGTGGCTTCAGCCAGCTTCTGATGAAGCTGGCTGACCTCCGACTGCAGGCGATCCACCTTCGCCTGCAGTTGCCGCGTCTCGTCGGTCGCCTTGCGCTGCACCAGCTCCGCGACGACGCCACGCATACTTGCGGCCCTGCATTTTAGGGCCTTCTGCAGGGTCCCCTTCAGGTTGGAGGACTTAGAGGCGACCTCCAAAATCTCCTCCTCGTCCTCCTCCGCCATCCTCTCGAGCTCGGCCAGAGAGTAGTCGGCGTACAGGACGCGGGACGCCCCGTACCCGGACTTGGCCCGGGCGGCGAGCGCCCGCCTCTCCTTGGCCGCAACCCGCTCCTCCAACTCTTTCTGGAGCAGACCCCGCCGAGCTAGATCCAGCTGACGTTGGGCGTCTGCGAGCCCAACGACATGGGCCTCCGCGGCCACCGTCGGCTTTTTAGCCTTCGGCAACCTCGTCGACGCTGAGGAGCCCTCGGACCCACCGCTCCGGTGTGCTCGCTTGCGCGACCCAGAGTCGGCCACGTCCGACACACTCACCATTGAGTCGTCAGACGACTCGTCCGCCCCTCCAAAGAAGCTAGCCGCAGACGGCGCGCGGCTACCCTCTGACGCCGAAGCGTCGGAGTGGCCCTGAGAAGGGCCTTTTGGTTGGCCCTGAGAAGGGCCTTTGGGTTGGCCCTGAGAAGGGCCTTTGGGTTGGCCCTGAGAAGGGCCTTTTTGTTTAATGAATCGCCCGCAGGCGTCCCGCGAGGGTTTCGACATTCGACAGTTCGTAGTCACAAGGCAAGATGGCTACGAAAGCACAGTGCACTTTGGCCAACCCAGACTGCCACTCCGTTACGGTGGTCAGAACTGGGCTGTTTCCAGGGGACGCGACGTGGACGCAAGCACTGTGAGGGGGTCCCCCCCCCCAACCTAACCTTTTTTTTTTTTTTTTTTTTTTTTGTTTGCGCTGGGAAAAAATGCATTACGCATGCCCCCCCATCGGGGGATGAGGGGGTTATGTGGGACTCCCCGGTCTGAACCGGTATACCCACTAAAACAACCCAGCGGCACTCCCGCTTCGTCCGAGTGGCGGGGACTGGGAAACCGGCACAGCCTTTACGTCCAGTCCCCGCCGACGATTACCCTTCATAGCGGGCCCCTCACGCCCTCCCCGTGGGGAGGGGCACGGGCCCGGGAGTGACCGACGAAGATGGTGACGGCTGCAATGCGGGCGAAGGCACCCCCGCGCCTGTCACCCGCCCATCACCACCGAGAGGAGGGAGAGCACCTGCGCGCCTTCTCCGACCCCTTCTTCGTCTGCGGAGCGGCGCAGCGAGAGGGTCGTCCTCCCGCGCGCGCTCCGCCTCCTCCTTTTGCGAGATTACGTCCTCGCAAAAGGAGGCAACCGCTGCCCAGGCCTCCTCGCTCCCCAGCATGGCGTTGATCACGCCGGGAAGCGAGAGGTCCTGGCCAACTACCGCGGTCAGGCCACGGCGCAGCCCCGACCAAGCCGGGCACACCTCGAGGGTGTGCTGCGCCGTGTCCTCCGGGGCGCCGCAGTGGTGGCACGCCGGCGTTTCCTCCCTCCCGATCCGGTGCAGGTGCTTTCCGAAACAGCCATGGCCGGACAACACCTGCACCAGACGGAAAGAGAGGAAACCGTGGGACCGCTCGAGCCAGCTCCGCAGTACCGGACCGAGCGCGTCCAACGTCCGGCGGCCAAAGGCGGCGGTGGCGAGGTCCTCCGTCCAGTGAAGGACGATTGCGTCCCTCGCCTCCCGCCGCACGGCCTCCCGCTCCTCGGGGACGGGGCATTCCCCGAGCGCCTTCCGGCGCGCCGTCCACTCGTACACTCTGGCGAGCACCCACGCCTCCAACTCCCAAGGAGGGGTGCCGGCCAGAGCGCACGCCGCCGAGAAGCCCACCGAGCGGTAGGCCCTCGCCACCCGCAGTGCAATAGCCCTTTGGGGCTTGCGGATGGCCGTTGCATTCTCCCTCCTATGGAGGGAGTCCGCCCAGATGGGTGCCCCGTACAGGGCCATGCTCTTCAAAATGCCGGCATAGAGGCGCCGGCATTTCGCCTTGGGCCCCCCCAGGTTCGGGAGGAGCCACGAGAGGGCGTCCGCGGCCTTCAACAGGCGCGTCGACAGCCCGCTGAAATGCGGGCCGAATCGCCACCTGTCGTCCAGCACCAGGCCCAGATACTTCATCTGGGGCTGGACCCCTATCCGGACGCCCTCTACGACGATGTGTGCGTCGGGAGGGCAGCGCTGCCGAGGCCCGCGAAAGAACACGGCCTCGGTCTTTTGCAGCGCCACCCTCAATCCGAGGCGGCGGATCCTCTCTGCAACCAAGGATCCGCCAGCCGAGGCCAGACAGGCCGCCTCGCCGAAGTTCCTCCCCCGGGCAGTGAGGAGAGTGTCATCCGCATAGCAGATGACACTCGTGCCCTGGAGGAGGGCTCCCCGCAGGAGCCAGTCGAACCCGATGTTCCACAGGGGGGGGCCCAACACCGACCCCTGTGGAACACCGGACTCTGCGCCGTACCGCCGAATCGTTGCCGTCTTGTCGGCGAGGATGACCTCCCGGTCCCCCAGGTAGCTGGCCAGGAGGTTCCGCAGGTATTGGGGCACTCCGTGATACCGGAGCGCCTCCAATATCGTCGAGTGGGGGACGGAGTTGAAGGCGTTGGCAATGTCGAATGACACCGCCAGCACTCCGTCCCCCGCCTCCACCGCTTCCCTCACCTGGCCCTTGAGTAGGGCCAGCGCGTCGATCGTCGAACGCCCTCGACGGAAACCGAACTGGGCGTCCGACAGATCCGGCCCTACCCCCCGCAAATGGCTACCCAGCCGGGAGGCGACAATCCCCTCGAACAATTTACCGACCTCATCGAGCAGGACGATGGGCCGGTATGCCGAGGGGGAGTCCACCGGGCGTCCCTCCTTTCGGAGCAGGCATAGCCGCCCCTCCTTCCACAGTTTCGGGAACCTCCCAGCTGCAAAACACGCGCTGAAGAGGTCCCGAAACCTGTCCTCCATTTCGGGGGCGGCGATCGCCAGCACCCGTGCAGGGACGCCGTCTGGTCCGGGGGCCGTCTTCTTCGCGCGGAGGTTGAGAACCCCCGCGCGAAACTCCTCCACCGTTACCGGGGGGACCTCCTCCTCATCCGGCGGAGCCAACCCCCGCGGGGGATCCATCGTTGGTGGGGTGAAGTCGGTCCTGCGCGGAAACAGGGACCGGACCACCCCATCCAACAACGATGGCTCGAGGGTCTCCGTCAGTGGGGGACCATACGGGCGCAGCTGGTTCCGCGCCGCCTTGTATGGTCTCCCATAGGGATCCCTGTCGAGACCCTCCAGCATCTCGGCCCACGCCGAGTCCCTTGCAGCGCCCATTGCAGACTTGAGGACCGTCGTCGCCTCTCGGTAAGAGGCGTATAGGCGGTCCTCCTCTGCCCGGTTTCGGTTTTGGGCGCTGCGCCGTCGGCTCCGCGCGTAGGCCCTTCTGGCCGCCACGCAGGCGGCCCTGAGCTCCGCCAGCTCCTCCGTCCACCAATAGACGGCACGATGGGGGGGCGGACGGCGAGACCGAGGCATGCTGGAGTTGCACACCTCGGTCAGGGACCCCCTGAGCTGGACCGCTGCGGCGTCCACGTCCGGGACCTCCTCGACAGGGGGGGGCGACAGCCAGTCCTGCAGAAAGGCCGCCTCCTTGGCTGCCTCCCGGTCCAGGCGGGTGAGTGCCCACCGCGGGAAGGGAGATTGCCCAGCGCGGGCCATCCCCCCTCCCCGCTGCTGGGTGGAGATGTCGAACCGCACATAACGGTGGTCCGACAAGGTCTCCACCATCTCCACCCGCCAGTCGACGACGCGGGCGGCCAGCGCGGGGGTGGCAAACGAGACGTCCACCACCGACCCACCCTGCCGCCGCACGCACGTGTGGACCGCCCCCCTGTTTAGGAGGGACACACCGCAAGAGGCCGCCCAATACTCGACGGCGCGCCCCCGGACGTTGCAACCGCCGGCCGGATTGCCCCAGGCCGCCGACTTGGCGTTCAGGTCGCCCAACACCACGACCTGGCGTGGCGCCGCCCTCCCTACGACAGCGGTGAGGATCTCCAGGAAATCCTCAAAGTCTGAGAGAGAGCGGTTTGGGGAGAAATAGACCCCCACCAGGGCCATGTCTCCCCACGCGGCGGCCACGTATCCCGGTCCCCTCTCTAAGAGCGAGAGGGGAGGGGAGTCCGTGGAAGGCCGCGACACCAACGCCACCAGTCCGTCCCGGTCGCCCAGCCAACGGCCAGGGACCGAGTAAGGCTCGGCGACCACCGCCAAGTCCACCAACCACTCAGCCATGGTCTGCGTCAGCAGATCCTGGGCTGCCCTGCAGTGGTTGGTGTTCGCCTGAAGGATGCGATGTTCGACCCTATCCATCACTCGGACATCGCACCCCCCTCCGCAGCCGCCGCAGGAACGACGGTGCCAGCGGCAGCAGCAGGCCCTTTCGGCGCTTGCGCTTTGCCCCGCTTAGGGGGAGGATTGCAGTTCCTCCCCCTCATAACGTGGCCCGCCGGGCGGCCACTGGCGGCACACACCGCGCAGTGCGGCGTGGCGGCCTTGCAGGCTGCGGATTTATGGCCCTCCTTGCCGCAGCGGTAGCACGTGTCCGTCCTGTCCACCGTGGACGGACACAGGGACCGGGTGTGCCCGATGCCCAGGCACCGGAAGCACCGCAGAGGCTGGTCCTCGAGTGTCCGGACTGCAGCCGAGCTGTAGCCGACTGTAAGCCGTCCCTTGGCAAGGACGGCTTTAGCAGCGGCGACCGGGCACTCGAGGCGAATTGTGCCCATGCCGCCACGGCCGGGCCTTATGTCCCGGCCTCGGACCGCCGTGATGTCGCAGCCCCCTATCCCTGCGACCGCCGCCGCCACCTCCTCCTTGGTGACGGAGTCGTCGAGGTCCGTCACCTCTATGGCCGCAGACTTGACCGGTCGGGCCACCTTGGCGGAATCCGCGATGACCTCCTGCAGCTTGGCTGCAAAGAGGTCCGCGTGGGCACTCCCCTCTGCCCCCGGGAACTCGAAGATTCGAGCCCCGGCTTGGGTCCGCCGGCAAGACACGCCGCCGATCCCCAGTTGGGTGGGATCCGCATTGGCACGCGCCCTCAGCAAAATGGACGCGTACGTCTCCCCCCGCTCCGCAGCCTCCGTGGTGAGCGTCACCACGACGGCCGCGGTTTTTGGGGGGACTAGCTGCCCCTTTCCTCTCCCTTTCCTTTTCCGTTTCCCCTTCCCCTTCCGCTTTCCCTTGCCGGACTGCGGTTCCCCCAACCTAACCTAACCTTTTTTTTTTTTTTTTTTTTTTTGTTTGCGCTGGGAAAAAATGCGTTACGCATGCCCCCCCATCGGGGGATGGGGGGGTTATGTGGGACTCCCCGGTCTGACCCGGTATACCCACTAAAATAACCCAGCGGCACTCCCGCTTCGTCCTAGTGGCGAGGACTGGGAAACCGGCACAGCCTTTACGTCCAGTCCCCGCCGACGAATGCCCTGCCTATCGGACCCTTCACCACCTCCCCGTGGGGAGGGGGACGGGCCCGGGAGTGACCGACGAAGGTGGTGACGGCTGCAATGCGGGCGAAGGCACCCCCGCGCCTGTCGCCCGCCCATCACCACCGAGGGGAGGGAGAGCACCTGCGCGCCTTCTCCGACCCCTTCTTCGTCTGCGGAGCGGCGCAGCGAGAGGGTCGTCCTCCCGCGCGCGCTCCGCCTCCTCCTTTTGCGAGATTACGTCCTCGCAAAAGGAGGCAACCGCAGCCCAGGCCTCCTCGCTCCCCAGCATGGCGTTGATCACGCTGGGAAGCGAGAGGTCCTGGCCGACCACCGCGGTCAGGCCACGGCGCAGCTCGGACCAAGCCGGGCACACCTCGAGGGTGTGCTGCGCCGTGTCCTCCGGGGCCCCGCATTCGTGGCACGCCGGCGTTTCCTCCCTCCCGATCCGGTGCAGGTGCTTTCCGAAACAGCCATGGCCGGACAACACCTGCACCAGACGGAAAGAGAGAAACCCGTGGGCCCGCTCGAGCCAGCTCCGCAGGACCGGACCGAGCGCGTCCAAGGTCCGGCGGCCAAAGGCGGCGGTGGCGAGGTCCTCCGTCCAGTGAAGGACGATTGCGTCCCTCGCCTCCCGCCGCACGGCCTCCCGCTCCTCGGGGACGGGGCACTCCCCGAGCGCCTTCCGGCGCGCCGACCACTCGTACACTCTGGCGAGCACCCAAGCCTCCAACTCCCAAGGAGGGGTGCCGGCCAGAGCGCACGCCGCCGAAAAGCCCACCGAGCGGTAGGCCCTCGCCACCCGCAGTGCAATAGCCCTTTGGGGCTTGCGGATGGCGGTTGCATTCTCCCTCCTGTGGAGGGAGTCCGCCCAGATGGGCGCCCCGTACAGGGCCATGCTCTTTAAAATGCCGGCATAGAGGCGCCGGCATTTCGCCTTGGGCCCCCCCAGGTTCGGGAGGAGCCACGAGAGGGCGTCCGCGGCCTTCAACAGGCGCGTCGACAGCCCGCTGAAATGCGGGCCGAATCGCCACCTGTCGTCCAGCACCAGGCCCAGATACTTCATCTGGGGCTGGACCCCTATCCGGACGCCCTCTACGACGATGTGTGCGTCGGGAGGGCAGCGCTGCCGAGGCCCGCGAAAGAACACGGCCTCGGTCTTTTGCAGCGCCACCCTCAATCCGAGGCGGCGGATCCTCTCTGCAACCAAGGATCCGCCAGCCGAGGCCAGACAGGCCGCCTCCCCGAAGCTCCTCCCCCGGGCAGTGAGGAGAGTGTCATCCGCGTAGCAGATGACACTCGTGCCCTGGAGGAGGGCTCCCCGCAGAAGCCAGTCAAACCCGATGTTCCACAGGGGGGGCCCCAACACGGACCCCTGCGGAACACCGGCCTCTGCGCCGTACCGCCGTATCGTGGCCGTCTTGTCCGCGAAGACGACCTCCCGGTCCCCCAGGTAGCTGGCCAGGAGGTTCCGCAGGTATTGGGGCACTCCGTGATACCGGAGCGCCTCCAATATCGTCGAGTGGGGGACGGAGTTGAAGGCGTTGGCAATGTCGAATGACACCGCCAGCACTCCGTCCCCCGCCTCCACCGCTTCCCTCACCTGGCCCTTGAGTAGGGCCAGCGCGTCGATCGTCGAACGCCCTCGACGGAAACCGAACTGGGCGTCCGACAGATCCGGCCCTACCCCCCGCAAAAGGCTACCCAGCCGAACCTTTTTTTTTTTTTTTTTTTTTGTTTGCGCTGGGAAAAAATGCATTACGCATGCCCTCCCATCGGGGGATGGGGGGGTTATGTGGGACTCCCCGGTCTGACCCGGTATACCCACTAAAACAACCCAGCGGCACTCCCGCTTCGTCCTAGTGGCGGGGACTGGGAAACCGGCACAGCCTTTACGTCCAGTCCCCGCCGACGAATGCCCTGCCTATCGGACCCTTCACCACCTCCCCGTGGGGAGGGGGACGGGCCCGGGAGTGACCGACGAAGGTGGTGACGGCTGCAATGCGGGCGAAGGCACCCCCGCGCCTGTCACCCGCCCATCACCACCAAGAGGAGGGAGAGGACCTGCGCCCCTTCTCCGACCCCTTCTTCGTCTGCGGAGCGGCGCAGCGAGAGGGTCGTCCTCCCGCGCGCGCTCCGCCTCCTCCTTTTGCGAGATTACGTCCTCGCAAAAGGAGGCAACCGCAGCCCAGGCCTCCTCGCTCCCCAGCATGGCGTTGATCACGCCGGGAAGCGAGAGGTCCTGGCCGACCACCGCGGTCAGGCCACGGCGCAGCTCGGACCAAGCCGGGCACACCTCGAGGGTGTGCTGCGCCGTGTCCTCCGGGGCCCCGCACTCGTGGCACGCCGGCGTTTCCTCCCTCCCGATCCGGTGCAGGTGCTTTCCGAAACAGCCATGGCCGGACAACACCTGCACCAGACGGAAAGAGAGAAACCCGTGGGCCCGCTCGAGCCAGCTCCGCAGGACCGGACCGAGCGCGTCCAAGGTCCGGCGGCCAAAGGCGGCGGTGGCGAGGTCCTCTGTCCAGTGGAGGACGATTGCGTCCCTCGCCTCCCGCCGCACGGCCTCCCGCTCCTCGGGGACGGGGCACTCCCCGAGCGCCTTCCGGCGCGCCGTCCACTCGTACACTCTGGCGAGCACCCACGCCTCCAACTCCCAAGGAGGGGTGCCGGCCAGAGCGCACGCCGCCGAAAAACCCACCGAGCGGTAGGCCCTCGCCACCCGCAGTGCAATAGCCCTTTGGGGCTTGCGGATGGCGGTTGCATTTTCCCTCCTATGGAGGGAATCCGCCCAGATGGGTGCCCCGTATAGGGCCATACTCTTGAGAATGCCGGCATAGAGGCGCCGGCATTTCGCCTTGGGCCCCCCCAGGTTCGGGAGGAGCCACGAGAGGGCGTCCGCGGCCTTCAACAGGCGCGTCGACAGCCCGCTGAAATGCGGGCCGAACCGCCACCTGTCGTCCAGCACCAGGCCCAGATACTTCATCTGGGGCTGGACCCCTATCCGGACGCCCTCTACGACGATGTGTGCGTCGGCAGGGCAGCGCTGCCGAGGCCCGCGAAAGAACACGGCCTCGGTCTTTTGCAGCGCCACCCTCAATCCGAGGCGGCGGATCCTCTCTGCAACCAAGGATCCGCCAGCCGAGGCCAGACAGGCCGCCTCGCTGAAGTTCCTCCCCCGGGCAGTGAGGAGAGTGTCATCCGCGTAGCAGATGACACTCGTGCCCTGGAGGAGGGCTCCCCGCAGGAGCCAGTCGAATCCGATGTTCCACAGGGGGGGCCCCAACACCGAACCCTGCGGAACACCGGACTCTGCGCCGTACCGCCTCACAGTAGCCGCCTTGTCCAGAAGGATGACCTCCCGGTCCTCCAGGTAGCTGGCCAGGAGGTTCCGCAGATATTGGGGCACTCCGTGATACCGGAGCGCCTCCAATATCGTCGAGTGGGGGACGGAGTTGAAGGCGTTGGCAATGTCGAATGACACCGCCAGCACTCCGTCCCCCGCCTCCACCGCTTCCCTCACCTGGCCCTTGAGTAGGGCCAGCGCGTCGATCGTCGAACGCCCTCGACGGAAACCGAACTGGGCGTTCGACAGATCCGGCCCTACCCCCCGCAAAAGGCTACCCAGCCGGGAGGCGACAATCCCCTCGAACAATTTACCGACCTCATCGAGCAGGACGATGGGCCGGTATGCCGAGGGGGAGTCCACCGGGCGTCCCTCCTTTCGGAGCAGGCAAAGCCGCCCCTCCTTCCACAGTTTCGGGAACCTCCCAGCCGCAAAACACGCGCTGAAGAGGTCCCGAATCCTGTCCTCCATTTCGGGGGCGGCGATCGCCAGCACCCGTGCAGGGACGCCGTCTGGTCCGGGGGCCGTCTTCTTCGCGCGGAGGTTGAGAACCCCCGCGCGAAACTCCACCACCGTCACCGGGGGGACCTCCTCCTCATCCGGCGGAGCCGCCCCCCGCGGGGGATCCATCGTTGGTGGGGTGAAGTGGGTCCTGCGCGGAAACAGGGACCGGACCACCCCATCCAGCAACGATGGCTCGAGGGTCTCCGTCAGTGGGGGACCATACGGGCGCAGCTGGTTCCGCGCCGCCTTGTATGGTCTCCCATAGGGATCCCTATCGAGACCCTCCAGCATCTCGGCCCACGCCGAGTCTCTCGCAGCGCCCATTGCAGACTTGAGGACCGTCGTCGCCTCTCGGTAAGAGGCGTATAGGCGGTCCTCCTCTGCCCGGTCTCGGTTTTGGGCGCTGCGCCTTCGGCTCCGCGCGTAGGCCCTTCTGGCCGCCACGCAGGTGGCCCTGAGCTCCGCCAGCTCCTCCGTCCACCAATAGACGGCACGATGGGGGGGCGGACGGCGAGACCGAGGCATGCTGGAGTTGCACACCTCGGTCAGGGACCCCCTGAGCCGGACCGCTGCGGCGTCCACGTCCGGGACCTCCTCGACAGGGGGCGACAGCCAGTCCTGCAGAAAGGCCGCCTCCTTGGCTGCCTCCCGGTCCAGGCGGGTGAGTGCCCACCGCGGGAAGGGAGATTGCCCAGCGCGGGCCATCCCCCCTCCCCGCTGCTGGGTGGAGATGTCGAACCGCACATAACGGTGGTCCGACAAGGTCTCCACCATCTCTACCCGCCAGTTGACGACGCGGGCGGCCAGCGCGGGGGTGGCAAACGAGACGTCGACCACCGACCCACCCTGCCGCCGCACGCACGTGTGGACCGCCCCCCTGTTTAGGAGGGACACACCGCACGAGGTTGCCCAATACTCGACGGCGCGTCCCCGGACGTTGCAACCTGCGGCCGTGTTGCCCCAGGCCGCCGACTTGGCGTTCAGGTCGCCTAACACCACGACGTGGCGCGGCGCCGCCCTCCCTACAACTGCAGTGAGGATCTCCAGGAAATCCTCAAAGTCTGAGAGAGAGCGGTTTGGGGAGAAATAGACCCCCACCAGGGCCATGTCTCCCCACGCGGCGGCCACGTATCCCGGTCCCCTCTCTAAGAGCGAGAGGGGAGGGGAGTCCGTGGAAGGCCGCGACACCAACGCCACCAGTCCGTCCCGGTCGCCCAGCCAACGGCCAGGGACCGAGTAAGGCTCGGCGACCACCGCCAAGTCCACCAACCACTCAGCCATGGTCTGCGTCAGCAGATCCTGGGCTGCCCTGCAGTGGTTGGTGTTCGCCTGAAGGATGCGATGCTCGACCCTATCCATCACTCGGACATCGCACCCCCCTCCGCAGCCGCCGCAGGAACGACGGTGCAGCCAGCGGCAGCAGCAGGCCTGTTCGGCGCCTGCGCTTTGCCCCGCTTAGGGGGAGGATTGCAGTTCCTCCCCCTCATAATGTGGCCCGCCGGGCGGCCACTGGCGGCACACACCGCGCAGTGCGGTGTGGCGGCCTTGCAGGCAGCGGATTTGTGCCCCTCCTTGCCGCAGCGGTAGCACGTGTCCGTCCTGTCCACCGTGGACGGACACAGGGACCGGGTGTGTCCGATGCCTAAGCACCGGAAGCACCGCAGAGGCTGGTCCTCGAGTGCCCGGACTGCAGCCGAGCTGTACCCGACTGTGAGCCGTCCCTTGGCAAGGACGGCTTTAGCAGCAACGACCGGGCACTCGAGGCGGATGGTGCCCATGCCGCCACGGCCGGGCCTTATGTCCCGGCCTTGGACCGCCGCGACGTCGCAGCCCCCTATCCTCGCGACCGCCACCGCCACCTCCTCCTTGGTGACGGAGTCATCGAGGTCCGTCACCTCTATGGCCGCCGACTTGACGGGTCGGGCCACCTTGGCCGAGTCCGCGATGACCTCCTGCAGCTTGGCTGCAAAGAGGTCCGCATGTGCACTCCCTTCTGCCCCCGGGAACTCAAAAATACGAGCCCCGGTTTGGGTCCGCCGGCAAGAGACGCCGCTGATCCCCAGTTGGGTGGGATCAGCATTGGCACGCGCCCGCACCAAAATGGACGCGTAGCTCTCCCCCCGCTCCGCAGCCTCCGCGGTGAGCGTCACCACGACGGCCGCGGTTTTTGGGGGGACTAGCTGTCCCTTTCCCCTCCCTTTCCCCTTCCGCCTCCTCTTCCGCTTTCCCTTGCCGGTCGTCTGCGGCTGGCTGGGGGCGGCGGTGGCGGCAGGGACGGCAGGGGCGGCCGTCGCCGACTTTTTTCCTTGGCCCTTCCCCTTGCGTACCACCTCCGTCCACTCGTTGGACGGGGTTGTGGAAGGGAGAAGGGCATCCTCCGACTGGGGCTCGGGCGGGGACAAGGACGGCCCCGGCTCACTCTGCCTCTTATCCGCCGCAAGCGGCGGCCGGAGGCGTTTCTCCGGCAGGAGCCGGTCCTCGATTCCTGCAAAGCAGGATCTCGTGAAGGCCCTCTCCTCCATTACAACCTTGCGGATGATATCCTCAAGGTTGGAGGAGGCGGGGCCCTCTGCCGCAGGGCTCGTCTTGGCCTGTTGTGGCCGGGCCGTGGCTTCAGCCAGCTTCTGATGAAGCTGGCTGACCTCCGACTGCAGGCGATCCACCTTCGCCTGCAGTTGCCGCGTCTCGTCGGTCGCCTTGCGCTGCACCAGCTCCGCGACGACGCCACGCATACTCGCGGCCCTGCATTTTAGGGCCTTCTGCAGGGTCCCCTTCAGGTTGGAGGACTTAGAGGCGACCTCCACGATCTCCTCCTCGTCCTCCTCCGCCATCCTCTCTAGCTCGGCCAGCGAGTAGTCCGCGTATAGAACGCGGGACGCCCCGTAACCGGACTTGGCCCGGGCGGCGAGCGCCCGCCTCTCCTTGGCCGCTACCCGCTCCTCCAGCTCTTGCTGGAGCAGGCCCCGCCGAGCCAGATCCAACTTGCGTTGGGCGTCTGCGAGCCCAACTACATGGGTCTCCGCGGCCACCGTCGGCTTTTTTGCCTTCGGCAACCTCGTCGACGCCGAGGAGCCCTCGGACCCACCGCTCCGGTGTGCTCGCTTTCGCGACCCAGAGTCGGCCGCGTCCGACACACTCACCATTGAGTCGTCAGACGACTCGTCCGCCCCTCCAAAGAAGCTAGCCGCAGACGGCGCGCGGCTACCCTCTGACGCCGAAGCGTCGGCGTGGCCCTGAGAAGGGCCTTTGGGTTGGCCCTGAGAAGGGCCTTTGGGTTGGCCCTGAGAAGGGCCTTTTTGTTTAATAAATCGCCCGCAGGCGTCCCGCGAAGGTTTTGACATAGCAGGTTCGTAGTCGCAAGGCAAGATGGCTACGAAAGCACAGTGCACTTTGGCCAACCCAGACTGCCACTCCGTTACGGTGGTCAGTACTGGGCTGTTTCCAGGGGACGCGACGTGGACGCAAGCACTGTGAGGGGGTCCCCCTACCCAGCCGAACCTAACCTAACCTAACCTAACCTTTTTTTTTTTTTTTTTTTTTGGTTTCGTGTGGAAAATCCTCATGGACATCCGCCGCCCGGGGAGGCGACGGGGCGTGTCGGACTCCACCCAGAGTGGGTGACCTACCGACTAAAAACCACACGGTGTTCCCTCCTGCACCTGCGGCGTCGGGGGCTACGGGAAACAGACAATTCGTCCGCGGCCCCCGACTGGTGCCGGCCCGCCGCTGCGGGCCCCAAATATACGTATGTAGGGGGGGAGTGAGGCGTTGGACTCCCCCCCATCGCCATTGAGGGGCGCGCGTGGAACACTACGCGCCACCGCCTCGGGTCCTAGAAGGGGGGGTGTGGCGGGCGTCCCCGCGCCCGCCACCCCCGGACCCATTTAGGGAGGCTGGAGTCGGGCGTTGTCTGCCCTCCGCCGACGTCTCCCGGTGCGTCGGGAGCGGGTCGGGTCAGTGCTAGCACTCTCCCTCTCCCGCTCCGCGACCTCCTTCTGCGAGACGACAGTTTCGCAGAAGGCGATCACCGCGTCCCTAGACGCCGCGCTGCCGACCATTGAGCGAACGACGGCCGGCAGCGACAGGTCGTCTCCCACCGCAACTGCGAGGACACGGCGCGGCCCCTCCCAAGCGGCACACTCCACTAGCGTGTGCAGCGCCGTGTCCTCCCGATGGGCGCAGTGATGGCACCGGGCGTCCGGCTCCCTGCCTATGCGACACAGGTACTTCCCGAAGCAGCCATGCCCCGAGAGCACCTGCGTCGCCCGAAACGTCAGGGAGCCGTGCCTCCTCCCGAGCCAGCGCTCGAGCACTGGCCGGACCGCCTCGACGGTAGCGAGGCCGGCGGTAGGGCGAGAAAGCCTGTCCCGCCATTCCGCCACCAGGACTCGGTGGAGCTCTGACCGGCGCTGGACTATCTGTCGGTGCACCGGTCTAGCCCCTCGCGTCCACTCCTCCTCGCGCCACCGATACAGTGACGCGAGCGCTTTCGCCTCCAAGTCCCAGGGCGGGGATCCGGCCAGCACACAAGCCGCCTCGTGGGAGATCGTGCGGTAGCCGCGGACGACTCTGACGGCCATCGCCCTTTGCGGTTTTCGCAGCACGGCGATGCTGCGGGCCGTCAGGTCGGCCGCCCACACCGGGGCCCCATACAGGGCCATGGACCGCACGACCCCCACGTACAACCGCCTACAGGCGGTGCTCGGGCCTCCCAAATTGGGAAGCAGCGTTGATAGCGCGCCCGCCGCGCCCATCAACTTCGGCGCCAGCCGCAGGAAGTGGGGCCCGAAGTCCCACCGGCTGTCGAGCACCAATCCTAGGTACTTCATGGTGGACTCGACAGCAATCCGGGCCCCCCCCACCTCAATGTGTAATCCCGGCGGCGGCGCCCGTCGGGGGCCATGAAAAGCGATGGCCTCCGACTTGTTGAGGGCCACCTCCAGGCCGAGGCGCCGTATGCGGCCCACCACCTGTGAGACCGCACCCGTAGCTAGCAACGCTGCCTCCCTGTGCGAGCTCCCCCGGGCGGTGACCAGCGTGTCGTCCGCGTAACACGTCAGGTTCACCCCCGGTGCGAGCTCGCCTCTCAGCACCCAGTCGTACCCGATGTTCCACAGGAGTGGGCCCAACACCGAGCCCTGTGGAACACCGCACGACATGGCGCGCTGAACCGTGCCGTCGCGTCCCCCGCAGGTGACACACCTGTCCGCCAAATAGGCCCCAACCACGCGGCGGAGGTAGGGAGGTACCCTGTGGTACCGCAGGGCCTCCCTGATACAACTCCAGGGCAGGGTGTTGAAGGCGTTGGTGATGTCCAAGGACACCGCCAGCGCGACCCCGCCCCGGGACACCGCATCCTCCGCCAGGACTCTCACCCGCATTATGGCGTCCACTGTGGAGCGCCCACGCCGAAAACCGAACTGGCTGTCGTCCAGGTCCGGCCCCTCTGTGAACAAGTGGCTGACGAGGCGGTCTGCTACTATCCGCTCGAACAGCTTGCCCACCTCGCCCAGCAGCACTATGGGCCGATACCCGGACGGCGAGTCGGCAGGTCGCCCTGCCTTCCTGAGCAGGACCAGGCGACCCGTCTTCCACAAAGTCGGAAATTGGCCCTGCTCTAGGCACGCCGAGAAGAGTCCTCTCAGTTGGGGCCCTAGCTCCTCCAGAGCTAGGACGAGAGCACGGCCCGGCACTCCGTCGGGCCCCGGGGCGGTATTTTTGGCCCGGAGCCGTGCCACGGCTGCTCCCATCTCTGGTCGTGTCACCTCGGGGACGCTGACGACAACCTCGCCTTCAGGCTCTGCGGCTGAGGGCGGTGCCATCGGCGGCGGAGCGTATACTCCACGCTCAGGGAAGAGAGCTGCCACCACATTCCGCAGCAGCTGCGGCTGGAGACTCTCGGTGAGTGGGGGGCCCGAGGCACGGAGCTTGCCCCGGACCATGCGATACGGGCGCCCCCACGGATCCCCATCCAAGGTCTCCAGC
Source organism: Acronicta aceris (assembly GCA_910591435.1). Taxonomy (NCBI): domain Eukaryota; kingdom Metazoa; phylum Arthropoda; class Insecta; order Lepidoptera; family Noctuidae; genus Acronicta; species Acronicta aceris. Next base: position 9,800,397 of record OU342783.1, on the reverse strand, counting down.
ATCTCCTCCCTGGACCGCGTCTTGGAGCGCTCGATGGCCAGCCACAGAGCCTCCTTCGCCGCGCTGTACGCCTCATACAGCGCGGCCTCCTCTTCGCGGGTCCGTCGACGTCGTCTTCGGTACCGAGTGTACCGGCGCCTGACCGCCACACACGTGACGCGCAGCTGCGCGATCTCGGCAGACCACCAGTACACCTGGCGCCTCGAGGACTGCGTGCGAACCCGGGGCATGGACGCGTCACAGATCTGCGTCATCGCCCCGCGGAACCACTGCGCCTCTCGTTCGACGTCGACGGGTCCGTCGGCCGACTCCCTTATCCAGGCCTGGATAATGGCCGCCTCCTCAAGAGCTTCCTTGTCCATGCGCGTGAGCGCCCAGCGTGGGCCGTCCCTCCGCGGAGCCGATAGGCTGCGGCCGCCCGCGGTCTGGGCGGAGAGGTCGAACCGGATGTATCGGTGGTCCGACAACGTCTCCACCTCCCGGGCGACGCGCCACTCGCGGACACGGTGCGCTACAGCGGGGCTGGCGAACGAGACGTCCACGATGGACCCGCCCCGCTGCCGCACACACGTGAAAACCGAGCCCCGGTTCAGGACGACCAGGCCCGCCTCTAGTGCCCACTCTTCCAACACCTCGCCCCTGGGGTCCGTGACCGGGGATCCCCACGCCGCAGACTTGGCGTTGAGGTCCCCGAGTAGCAACACGGGGCGAGGGTGGTGCCGGGCCACGACGGCCCCTAGCTCGACAAGGAAGCTCTCGAAGTCGGCGAGACTCCTGTTGGGCGAAAAGTATGCCCCGATGGTGACTGTGTCGTCCACGAGGGCGGCCACCCAGCCGCGACCTCGGGACGCGTTGACAAGAGTCCCGCCGATGATGGCCACCAAGCCGCTCAGGTCACCGACCCAGTTATCGCGGTCGGGGACGAAGTACGGCTCGGCGACGACGGCCACATGTATCGACCACTCCGCCATGCTCTGAAGGAGGAGATCCTGAGCTCTGGCGCAGTGGTTGATATTGCCCTGGAGGAAATGGTAGTGCGCCATTGTTAGCACTCCATCTCCTCGGCAACCCCTCCTTCACTGGGCCGGGAGTCGGCCGAAGTGCAAACAGGCTGCGGGGGGGGTGTGGGTCCCCCGGCAGCCTTGTTCCCCGCCTTCTTTTTCTTTTTCCCGCTGGTGGGAGCCTTGCCGCAGGCTTTTCCTCCCATCCTGTGCTCCGCGGGCTTTCCCGCTGCTGCACAGATGCAGCAGTTTGCCTCCGCGGAGCACTGGGATGCCTTATGGCCGGGTCGACTGCAGCGAAGGCACAACTCGCTGCGGTCCGTTTCGGCGGTGCACTGAGCCCTGACGTGCCCTACATCAAGGCATCGGTAGCACCGCATGACCCTGGGTTCTACGAGTTTGACCCTCGCAGAACCCCATCCCACCAGCAACTGCCCAGCGTCAGCGACTTTTTTAGCAGCCGCCGCTGGGCACCTCACCCAGGCCGTGCCGAGCCTGCGCGCGCCGCGCCGACACGCGATCTCTCCGGCGGTCACGTTCTCAGGCGAACACCCGCCGCCCCGAGCGATGGCCAACACCAGCTCCTCCGAGGACACGGAGTCCTCCAGCCCCTCCACGCAGACTTCCGCGGTTTTAACGGGCTGGTGCACCCGCGCGTCCTCAGGCTTGAGGACCTCGCGCAGTTTGGCGGCTAGGGCGTTCGCCTTTTCGCCGCTTGCGGCCCCCGGCAGCTCCAGAATTCGGGCACCCGTGGCCGCCGTTCTGAAGCGGAGGCCAGTCTGAATACCGAGGTCGTCTAGCTTGACCTTGGTTCTGGCCTCCATAAGGACATCTTTATAAGTAACGCCCCGCTGCACAGCTTCCGGCTGCAGCGTGATTACTACAGCCGCGGAGCGCGGGACGTTGACCTTGGGCGCCTTTTTGCCGCCCTCTGCGGTCGCCGGGCCCGATTTGGCCTTGCGCCCTCCTCGGCGTCGGCGTTTCTTTTTTGTGACCGTGGTCCACCCCTCGGAGTCTTGTCCGACCACGGTCGCAGGCTGCGCAGCCCCCTCCACGGGCTTCGCCTTACCCTCCACGGGCTGCTGCGCGGCTTTGCGGGGGGCCCCCTCCACGGGCTTCTTACCCTCCGCGGGCTTTTTGGCCCCCTCCGCGGGTTTTTTCGCCACCTCCTGGGCCTTTTGGGCCCCCTGTGCGGGTCTTGTATTTGAGGACTCCTCCGCCCTCCGTTTGTCCGCCGCTAGCGGCGGCCGGAGGGTTTGCTTTGGAAGGAGCCTCGGCTCCAGAGCCTCGAGGCGGGCATTCATCATGCCCCCAACTTGGAGCAGGACGGCCCGCACAATTTCATCGACCCCTGGTGACGACCCAGGTGTCGAGGTGGAGGCGGCGGCGGCGTAGGATGGTCGCTCCTGTTGCCGACTGAAGTCGGCCCTTAGAGCGGCCATATCCTGTTCGAGGGCCTCCACTTTTCTTTGGAGACGGCCGTTCTCCTCTAGAAGCTTCGCCGTCTCCTCCGATGCTGTGCGATTGAGGAGGACCCCCATCGCCTCCTCAATCCCTTCAGCCGCCTCCTTTAGGGCCCGCGTGAACGTACCCTTCAGGTTGCCAGATTTCGTGGCTACCTTCAGGATGACGTCCACGCCATCCGTCACCTGGCGGCTTAAGGCCGCCGATGTCAGGCCCTCCGCGGCGGTCGCAAGAGCGGACCGCCTTTCTCTGGCCTGACGCGCCATTTCGGCGACCTCGTCGGTCGCTATAGCCCGCCTCTCTTCCCGCCTCGCGGCCTGGAGCTCCGCCTTGGTGCTTACCAGCGCAGTGTTATGCTGCGTTTGGGTCGCACTGGCGTCGCTGTCCTCGTCGCGTATCAGCGTTTCAGGGCGCTTGATGAAACGACCCCGGGCGTCCCGCGACAGCGACGAGCTAGACGCCCGCCCTCTTCTGGCTGTCGGGACTTTAGCGACCGACAGGTTCTCCTCGCTGGAGGTGAGGCCCGCCTCGGCCTCCGACGCGACAACGTCATACGGACGCTTTTGCCGCCTATGTTGTCCTCTCGACGACCCCTGGTCGGAGAGGACTTGGTCCCCAGAGGGACATGAGCCACCACGGCTCCCATCGACACTTTTAAATTTTGAAAAATTTTCCATTAGAAATCCCACGAGTATGGGGGAAATAACGGTCCGCCCGGGCAGTGCCCCCTGTACCCGGGTAAGCGTAGTGTGTAACCCAACCAGGGTGTCCGCAAGTACCCTGGAGGGGGTCGCACTAGTGACTGGATGCTCCAAAGAGCCCCGCCAGCCACTCATCCTCTCACGGTGCGCCGCCGCTTAGGATTCGGGGTGATTTGTTCTCGAGGTTTTCTTCCCCGCAGTCCGGGCGACGAAGCCAAGACCGACGGAGGGTACCTTACGCTGAGCCGTGAGACATGACCACGACACCCAGCATGTGTAAGAGTACCCTCCGATTTAACGACGGAGGCAGGGAAGACACACTCCCACTGCCCGCTCGGCGGTAGGTTAAGTACACGCCGAGCCCGTCCTTGCTCCTCCACTGTGCCCTCTGCTAGGTCAGAGGGACACGTGGAGCAACGCCCCCATGGCCAGTGATTGGCCCCTCCCATGCCAGACTATCAGCCACGAGCAATAAGATTCCCCAACTGAGGAAAGTTATTACTCGTGCCCAGGGTGCACCGGCTCCATGACGAACGACTGCTGTTCCCCCCGGACGTATCCAAGCGGGACTAGCAGCCGGGAGCACACGAGGAGGTTGTCTGGCCCAGCACCCCAACCTAACCTTTCTTTTTTTTTTTTTTTTTTGCGCTGGGAAAAAATGCGTTACGCATGCCCTCCCATCGGGGGATGGGGGGGTTATGTGGGACTCCCCGGTCTGACCCGGTATACCCACTAAAACAACCCAGCGGCACTCCCGCTTCGTCCTAGTGGCGGGGACTGGGAAACCGGCACAGCCTTTACGTCCAGTCCCCGCCGACGAATGCCCTGCCTATCGGACCCCTCACACCCTCCCCGTGGGGAGGGGGACGGGCCCGGGAGTGACCGACGAAGGTGGTGACGGCTGCAATGCGGGCGAAGGCACCCCCGTGCCAGTCACCCGCCCATCACCACCAAGAGGAGGGAGAGCACCTGCGCGCCTTCTCCGACCCCTTCTTCGTCTGCGGAGCGGCGCAGCGAGAGGGTCGTCCTCCCGCGCGCGCTCCGCCTCCTCTTTTTGCGAGATTACATCCTCGCAAAAGGAGGCAACCGCTGCCCAGGCCTCCTCGCTCCCCAGCATGGCGTTGATCACGCTAGGAAGCGAGAGGTCCCGGCCGACCACCGCGGTTAGGCCACGGCGCAGCTCGGACCAAGCCGGGCACACCTCGAGGGTGTGCTGCGCCGTGTCCTCTGGGGCCCCGCAATCGTGGCACGCCGGCGTTTCCTCCCTCCCGATCCGGTGCAGGTGCTTTCCGAAACAGCCATGGCCGGACAACACCTGCACCAGACGGAACGAGAGGAACCCGTGGGACCGCTCGAGCCAGCTCCGCAGTACCGGACCGAGCGCGTCCAACGTCCGGCGGCCAAAGGCGGCGGTGGCGAGGTCCTCTGTCCAGTGGAGGACGATTGCGTCCCTCGCCTCCCGCCGCACGGCCTCCCGCTCCTCGGGGACGGGGCACTCCCCGAGCGCCTTCCGGCGCGCCGACCACTCGTACACTCTGGCGAGCACCCACGCCTCCAACTCCCAAGGAGGGGTGCCGGCCAGAGCGCACGCCGCCGAAAAGCCCACCGAGCGGTAGGCCCTCGCCACCCGCAGTGCAATAGCCCTTTGGGGCTTGCGGATGGCGGTTGCATTTTCCCTTCGGTGGAGGGAGTCCGCCCAGATGGGGGCCCCATATAGGGCCATACTCCTCAGAATGCCGGCATAGAGGCGCCGGCATTTGGCCTTGGGCCCCCCCAGGTTCGGGAGGAGCCACGAGAGGGCGTCCGCGGCCTTCAACAGGCGCGTCGACAGCCCGCTGAGATGCGGGCCGAATCGCCACCTGTCGTCCAGCACCAGGCCCAGATACTTCATCTGGGGCTGGACCCCTATCCGGACGCCCTCTACGACGACGTGTGCGTCGGGAGGGCAGCGCTGCCGAGGCCCGCGAAAGAACACGGCCTCGGTCTTTTGCAGCGCCACCCTCAATCCGAGGCGGCGGATCCTCTCTGCAACCAAGGATCCGCCAGCCGAGGCCAGACAGGCCGCCTCCCTGAAGTTCCTCCCCCGGGCAGTGAGGAGAGTGTCATCCGCGTAGCAGATGACACTCGTGCCCTGGAGGAGGGCTCCCCGCAGGAGCCAGTCGAAACCGATGTTCCACAGGGGGGGCCCCAACACCGACCCCTGCGGAACACCGGACTCTGCGCTGTACCGCCGTATCGTGGCCGTCCTGTCGGCGAGGACGACTTCCCGGTCCCCCAGGTAGCTGGCCAGGAGGTTCCGCAGATATTGGGGCACTCCGTGATACCGGAGCGCCTCCAATATCGTCGAGTGGGGGACGGAGTTGAAGGCGTTGGCAATGTCGAATGACACCGCCAGCACTCCGTCCCCCGCCTCCACCGCTTCCCTCACCTGGCCCTTGAGTAGGGCCAGCGCGTCGATCGTCGAACGCCCTCGACGGAAACCGAACTGGGCGTCCGACAGATCCGGCCCTACCCCCCACGACTCTGCGCTACCGACCATCCTCCGCACTACGGCCGGCAGCGACAGATCGTCTCCTACTTCATTTGTGAGGACACGGCGCTGCTCCTCCCAAGCTACACACTCGGCGAGCGTGTGTTGCGCCGTGTCCTCCCCGCAATGGACGCAGTGGTGGCACCGAGCGTCCGGCTCCCTGTCTATGCGGCACAGGTACTTGCCGAAGCAGCCGTGCCCCGACAGCACCTGCGTCACCCTGAACGACAGGGAGCCGTGCCTTCTCCCGAGCCAGACGTCGAGTACTGGCCGGATCGCCTCGACGGTAGCGAGGCGTAGTAGCGAGCGACGGTAGGGCGCAGAAGCCTTTGCCGCCATTCCGCCACCAAGACCTGACGGAGCTCCTCTCGGCGCAGCGCGATCTGCCGCTGCACCGGCATCGAGCCCCGTGCCCGCTCTTCCTCGCGCCATCTATATAATGACGCGAGTACTTTCGCCTCTAGGTCCCAGGGCGGGGATCCGGCCAGGACGCAAGCCGCCTCGTAGGAAATCGTGCGATACCCGCGGACGACTCTGACGGCCATCGCCCTCTGCGGTTTGCGCAGAATGGCGAGAGTGCTGGCCGTCATGTCCATCGCCCACACAGGGGCTCCATATAGGGCCATGGACCGCACGATTCCCACGTACAACCGCCTACAGGCGGCGCTCGGGCCCCCCAAGTTGGGAAGCAACGTTGAAAGCGCGCCCGCTGCGCCCATCAGCTTGGGCGCCAGCCGCCGAAAGTGGGGCCCGAAATCCCATCGGCTGTCGAGCACCAATCCCAGATACTTCATGGTGGACTCGACAGCTATCCGGGCCCCGCTGACCACGATGTGTGATCCCGGCGCCGGCGCGCGTCGGGGGCCATGAAACACCATGGCTTCCGACTTGTTTAGGGCCACCTCCAGGCCCAGGCGCCGGATGCGGTTCACCACCTGTGACACCGCAGCCGTGGCTATCAACGTCGCTTCCCTGTGCGAGCTCCCCCGGGCAATTACGAGCGTGTCGTCCGCATAACACGTCAAGTCGGCGCCCGACGGGAGCTCGCCTCGCAGCACCCAGTCGTAGCCGATGTTCCACAGGAGCGGTCCCAAGACCGAACCCTGCGGAACACCGCACGACATGAGGTGCCGACCGGCACCGTCACGTCCCCGATAGGTGACGCATCTATCCTCCAGGTAAGCCCCTACTGTACGGCGGAGGTAGGGAGGCACGCGATGGTATTTCAGTGCCTCCCGAATACAACTCCAGGGTAGGGTGTTGAATGCGTTGGAGATGTCTAAAGACATCGCCAGCACCACCCCACCCCGGGACACCGTCTCCTCCGCCAGGGCCCTCACGCGCATGATGGCGTCTATGGTGGAGCGCCCCCGACGAAAACCAAATTGGTTGTCGTCCAGGTTCGGCCCCTCTCTGCACAAGTGGCCGACGAGGCGATCTGCGATAATTCGCTCAAAAAGTTTGCCCGCCTCGTCGAGCAGCACTATGGGCCGATACGCGGACGGCGAGTCCGCGGGGCGCCCCTCCTTCCTGAGCAGGACCAGCCTCCCCTCCTTCCACACACTGGGAAACTGACCCCGCTCGAGACATGCCGTGAAGAGCCCCCTCAGCTGGGGCTCTAGCTCCTTCAGAGCCAGGACGAGAGCTCGACCAGGAACTCCGTCGGGTCCGGGCGCTGTGTTCTTAGCCCGGAGTCGCGACACGGCCGCTCTCGTCTCTGCTTGCGTCACCTCGGGGACATCGGTGCTCTCCTCTTCTGGAGAGTCTGTGGCTGAGGGCGAAGCCATCGTCGGGGGAACGTGTTCCGCTCGCTCCGGGAAGAGGGCCGACACCACCGCCTCTAGCAACTGGGGTTCCATGCTCAGCGTTAGTGGGGGCGCCCAGGGACGCAACTTGCCCCGTACCCAACGGTAGGGGCGCCCCCACGGATCCCGATCTAGGGACCCCAGCAGCTCCTCCCCGGCACGCGACTTTGAGTCGCCGATGGCCAGCCACAGAGTCTCCTTGGACGCGCGGTACACCTCATACAGCGCGTCCTCCTCGGCGGAATCCCGTCGACGCCGTCTCCGGTATCGGGTGTACTGGCGACGAGCCGCAACGCACGCTACGCGCAATTGCGCGATCTTGGCAGTCCACCAGTATACCTGGCGCTTTGCGGACTGTTGGTGGACACGGGGCATGGACGCGTCGCAGATCTGCGTCATCGCCCCGCGAAACCACAGCGCCATCACCTCGACGTCAACGGGGCCGTCCGTCGTCGACTCCCAGATCCAGGACTGGACTAAGGCAGCTTCCTCGAGTAGTTCCCTGTCGATGCGCTTAAGCGCCCAACGCGGGCCGTCATTAATCGGGGTTGTTGGATGGCGGCCGCTCGCGGTCTGGGCAGAGACGTCGAACCGGATATACCGATGGTCCGACAGCGTCTCCACCTCCACGGCGACACGCCAGTCGCGGACTCGGCTGGCGACAGAGGGGCTAGCGAACGAGACGTCCACTATCGACCCGCCCCGCTGCCGCACGCACGTATATTCCGAACCCCGATTCAGGACGACCAGACCGGTCGTCACCGCCCACTCTTCTAGCACTTCGCCCCGAGGGTCAGTGACCGGAGATCCCCACGCCGATGACTTGGCGTTGAGATCCCCGAGCACCAGAACGGGACGAGGGTGATAGCGGCTCACGACGGCGCCCAACTCGACAAGGAAACCCTCAAAGTCGGCGAGACTCTTGTTGGGGGAGAAATACGCCCCCACAATGACAACGCCGCCTGAGACCGCAGCAACCCAGCCGCGGCCCCGAGACGGGTCGATAAGAGTCCCGCCAATAATGGCCACCAAACCGTCAGCGCATCCCAGCCAGTTGTCCCGGGCGGGAACGAAGTACGGTTCGGCGACCACAGCCACGTGAATCGACCACTCTGCCATGCTCTGGAGTAGGAGATCCTGAGCTCTGGCACAGTGGTTGATGTTGCCCTGGAGGAAATGGAATTGTGCCATTATTGACACTCCATTCCCTCGGCAACGGTCCTGGGCCGGGAGTCGGCCGCGGAGCTACTAGCCTGCGGGGGTGGCGAGGTTTCCCCGGCAGGTTTAGAGCTCCTCTTCTTTTTTTTTCTGCTCCTCTTTTTCTTGGCCTTGCTGGCAGGCGCGCCACAGGCCCCTCCGCCCACTTTGTGTCCCGCTGGCTTCCCCGCAGCCGAACACAAGCTGCAGTTGAGCGCCGCGGAACACTGGGCCGCCTTGTGGCCGGGCTGACCGCAGCGATAACAGAGATCACTACGATCAATCTCGGCGGTGCACTTTGCCCGGACGTGCCCCTTCTCCAGGCACCGGAAGCACCGCAAAGCCCGGGGCTGCAGGAGTTTCACCCTCGCTGCAACCCAGCCAACCAGCAATCTGCCGCTGTCGGCGATCTTCTTCGCCGACGCCACAGGGCACTGAACCCAGACTACGCTGAGTCCAGTGGCGTCGGCGCGTATATCGCCGGCCCGCACCTTGTCCGGCGGACACTCTCCGCTTCGGGCAACGGCCGCCACCACCTCCTCAGAGGTCACGGAGTCGTCCAGACCAGCAATCCGCACCTCTGCGGTTTTCATTGGCCTGGAGACCCGGACGTCCTCAGGGTTGAGGACCTCCCTCATCTTGGCGGCCAGAGCGTCCGCCTTTTCGGCATTGCCGCTCGCATCACCAGCCACCTCGAACAGCCGCGCCCCCGTGGCAGCCTGCCTGAGGGTGACGGACTGGAGGCCAAGATCTGATAATTTGATCTTGGCCTTGGCCTCGGCAATGACCGACTGGTACGATACGCCGCGCTCCGCAGCTCCAGGCTGTAGCGTGAGCGTCACAGCCTCGGAACGCGGGGCACGTATCGCCGGTCCTTTGCGACCGCCGTTGGCAGTCCGTTGCGCAGGCTGCGCAACCGCCTTTGCGGTGCCACCGGGGGCGGTTGCAGCTGCTGCGGCCTTCTTGGTGGCTCTGCGGGCCTTCTTGCGGCCCACGACTTTCGCCCAGGTCTCACCCTCAGACCCGGCAGTCGTGGGCTGGTCGCTCGGAGGAGCTCCCTCCGCGGGCTTTTTATTACCCTCCGCGGGCTTCCCCTTTTGAGGCGTAAGTCTCGGCGGCTCCTCAGTCCTCCGCGTGTCAGCCGCTAGAGGCGGACGGAGGATTTCCGCTGGGAGACGCCGTGAAATCGCCTCCAGCCGAGCATTAACCATGCTCCCGCACTGGAGCATGCAGAGCCGGACAATGCGCTCGACCTCTTCGTCGGTGCGAGGACTTGCCGGTCGCGGTGCGGGAGTCGGGGCCACTACAGGTGCGGCATCGGTGGACGTGCGTCGCTGCTGCTGCTCGCTTAGAGCAGCGACTTGCCGCCGGAGGTCCTCCAGGTCATTTCGGAGGCGGCTGTTTTCCTCCCGTAACTTTACGACCTCATCAGAGGTCGTCCTGTTGAGGAGGATGCCAACCGCCTCCCTGATGTCTGCGGCAGCCTCTTTTAGGCCGCGGGTGAAAGTGCCCTTCAGGCTGCCGGACTTGGTGGCAACCTTCAGGACTAAGTCCACCCCATCCAGAGCCAGCTGGCTCAAGGCCACCGCAGATGGCTCTCCCCCTTCCGCCGCCAGAGCAGCTCGTCGCTCGCGAGCGCGTCGGGCCATTTCCGACACTTCGTCGGCCGCGACGGCTTTGCGCTGATCCCTCTTGGCGGCGTTGAGCTCCGCCTTGGAGCTCCCCAGCGAGGCACAGCTTTCACCGCCATCGCCAGGGTCCTCCGTAGTGACCCCCTTGTCACTGTCTGCTTCGCTAGCCGCCGAGGTATTGGAGCGCACGAAGCGTCCGTGCTTATCCCTCCGCGGCTGCGAAGCACTCGTCCCTCTTGATGTCTGCCGACCCCTCCTCGAAGTCGGCAACTTGGGGGCCGGCAGGCCTTCCTCATCTGAGGACCGGCTCACTGGACGCTTCCTAACGGAAGACGTCCCACGCGACCGATTTTCATCACTTCCAGTAACCATATCCGCTGCAGGGGCCTGGTCGCCTACCCCTGCGCTTCCATCGGTCACCAATGTAACACTCGCAGGCCCGGATACCTGCGAGCGTGAGCCTCCTCGGCTCTCGTTGCCGTTGCCGGCAAGTGGATGGCAATCATTGCCCCCCCCAGAATACGCGGGGCAGACGGAACCAAGAGGTTCCGTGGCGGATTCTCCACCACAACGCCATCATTTTCAATATGAAGTTGAAAAGAGGTGAGAACACATTCACACAACGCACGACTAGGCGTTTCAACACCAAAAAGGCGAATTGGAGTGGGTTTCGTGAGAAACTGGCCCAATTAATTGCGGACGGTAGAATTAGCCCAACAAAAGTCAACACAATCACAAACACTGATCAACTGGAAAACACAATACACAAATACACCTACATGATACACGAAACATGCACAGAACACATACCTCCGGTAACAAACACACAAAAACTCACCTTGCCGTGGTGGTCCGAGGAGCTGGCGAGCCTGAAAAAGGAAGTCGCTACCAGGAAAAGAAGGATACGATGTGCGGCCCCCTCTAGGAAAGCTGTGGTGGTGGAAAGGTACCTGCAGAAAAAAAAAAAAAAAACAAGCGTTCGAAACCAGGACCAAGGAAGCGCAGACTAAAAGCTGGAAGGAGTTTTGCGGGAAACAGGACAGAGAAGGGCTTTGGGAGGGTATATACAGGGTAATAGGCAGGACAGCAAGGAGATAAGAAGACCTTCCACTTATGAGGGACGGAAAGTTTCTGGGTCCGAAGGAGTCGGTCAGACTTCTCGCTGAGACTTTTTACCCGGAGGACCAGGAATGCGGGGAAAACGCGGACCACCAAGCCATCCGAAAATTAGCAGAACAAGTCAACGAAGGGGATCATGATAATCATGACCCCCCGTTTACCAAACAGGAACTGCGAATGGCGGTGGAAAGCTTTAACCCCAAGAAGGCCCCGGGTGCAGACGGCTTTACGGCAGATATCTGTGCGCGGGTGGTCTCACAAGACCCAGAAACATTCCTAGCTCTTCTCAACAAATGTCTCCAGCTGGGCCACTTCCCGGAACCCGGGAAAAAAGCGACCATAATTGTCCTGCGAAAACCACGAAAAGACAACTACTTCCAGCCCAAGTCTTACAGACCCATCGGGTTGCTCCTAATCCTGGGAAAAAATCTAAGAAAAAAAAAAAAAAAAAAAAAATGCTAGTCAGGTGACTTAAATGGCACATTCTCCCGAACCTGAGTGCCCAACAATATGGCTTCGTTCCCCAGAAGAGCACCGAAGACTCCCTCTATGACCTGGTGAATCACATAAGGGCGAAACTCAAGGAGAAAAAGTTGATCACCATGATATCGCTGGACATAGAGGGAGCCTTCGACAGCGCCTGTTGGCCGGCAATTAGAGTAAGACTGGCCGAGGAGGGTTGTCCCGGCAATATTCGAAAGGTGATCGACAGCTACCTTCGAGATAGGAGCGTGGAAGTAAGATACGGCGGGGAGGCACACTCCATAAGCACGAATAAGGGGTGTGTTCAGGGTTCCATAGGAGGTCCCATCCTGTGGAATCTCCTCCTCGATCCGCTGTTGAAGGGACTAACAGGAAGGGGTGACTATTGCCAGGCGTTTGCCGACGACATAGTACTCGTCGTGGATGGGGACACTGCATTGGAGGTACAGCGACAGGCCAATGCCGCCCTCGCCTATGTTCGGGAGTGGGGCGTCAAAAATAAATTGAAATTTGCACCACATAAAACCCAAGCCATGGTTGTAACAAAGAAATTGAAATTTGACGTCCCGCTCCTAAGGATGGGGGGGGGGGGGTCGACATTGGCATGTCAAAAGAAATAAAAAATTCTCGGTCTTACCATCGACAGCTGCTTGACATTTAACACACATATATAAAAATAAAAATGTATATATATGCAACAAAATAGTTAACATATACAAGCAGCTGTCGAGGGCGGCCAGGGTTAGTTGGGGCCTCCATGCAGACGTCATAAGAATTATTTATAATGCAGTTATTGAGCCCATCACTATGTACACGGCAAGCGCCTGGGCGCCGGCGGTGGTAAAGCTGGGGGTGAGAAAGTAGCTAAATGAGATCCAGCGGGGATTTGCGCAAAAAAAAAAAAAAATTAACCTGGATTTCATGAGCCTGGTAGACCAGCGTGAATTACAGGAAAACAGTAACTTCGCTGTAAAAATATTCACCGATGGCAGCAAAATTGAAAATAAGGTCGGAGCCGCACTCTCACTTTGAGTTTCGCTATATATAGCGACTCCAGATCGGCGCTGGAAACGATCGTAAATAACTGTTCTCAACACCCCCTGGCTGTCGAGGCCCGCAGAAATCTGCGAATAGCTCTTGGCCAGAGCAAAGCTGTAGCTCTGTTCTGGACAAAGGCACATGCAGGACTAGCGGGCAACGAACGCGCCGACGACCTGGCAAAAATGGCCGCCCTTCACCTAAAGCGTGCCCCTGATTATGACAGGTGCCCGGTCTCATTCGTCAAGGGACAAATCCGGAGAGAGTCCATTGACGAATGGAACCGGAGGTATAGGTCAGGGGACACTGCCGGGACAACCAAAGTCTTCTTCCCGGACGTGATAGACGCCCATCGTATCGTCAGGAAAATTAAATTCGACTCGGTGATGGCACAGATATTGACGGGACACGGCGGGTTCTCCGAATATCTCACAAGATTCAGGTGTAAGGAGAACCCATCGTGTACATGTGACCCGCAAGTCGACGAAACCGTGCTACACGTGCTGACCGAATGTCCGGTATTCGAGAAACGGAGGTACGACACGGAGCAGCTGCTAGGGAAGAGGGTGGACAGTGGTAGTATATCGGGATTGATGAGTGCAGCGGGGGATCGGGACATATTCCTGGGATACGCGAGGGAGATTGTCACTATTGTCACGGGCAGAAACAAATAGCGCGCCTCCACGATGCTGTAACCTTGTACAAGACACATATGTATTAATAAATAGGAATTAATATAATAAGATAGATATAAGAAAATTATTGTATATTACGAGAAAAATGTATATATCGAAGAATCCCGAGCAGCAGTGTTTTTAAAAATGATGACGTCAGCAGCGCTGACGTCACATTCCTCCTCAAACTGGCTATCCATTTGGGGTTGCTTGTCCATAGTGACAGTGAAACTCAAAATAGCGTTAAACTGATTTATTTGATAATACTTAGAGGTCCGCACAGTATGACGGCTCGAGTAATAATGAATCATAACTCGTTCCGTCGCCTCTATTTATACTAGCCAACACGTGACTCAATACACTGCGCGCACGTGTTGTTTATAATGTTTGTTAAACAAAGTAATTCCTTATTTTATTTCATAAATTGAACTAAACGTTAAAAACAATAATGATGACATAATTTTAGACGTTCTTAATTATTATTTAGACAACTACTAAGTAATTGCGCCGATACGGCCATACTGAGAGGCGGTGCGCGCTCTGCACCAGCCTCGTTGATCCTCTTAAGTTTTTGTGGGTTCTCGTCGATTCTCATTGATCTGCAAGAATATAAAGTTTTTCTGAGTAGTACATCTGTAAGCAACTTGCGTTGCTATAAGTTAGTTGTTACATAGACACAATTGTTATGCAAGTTCGAGAATATCAATATTAGTAAGGGTAGTAGTTTGTCAGAAATTGTGTTGTAGGGTTCTCGGAGGTTCTCGTAGAGTTCTCGGAGGTTCTCGTAGATTTTATGATTCTCGAAGATTCTCGAAGATTTTATGATTCTCGAGGATTTTATAATTCTCGAAGATTCTCGAAGATTTTATGATTCTCGAGGATTTTATAATTCTCGAAGACTAGTAATGGAAGGTATGATGCTGTGCTCTGGGTGGTCTTGTTCACCGTGGTACACAGAGGCTCTAAGGAAAGTAAGGAAAGGTCGATGCTGTGCTATGCACAGGGGCTCTAAAGTAGGAAGGGTTAAACGTATTGTTGGTTTTAGTCAGCTGGTTGATTTTCCTCGTTTTGATCTTGTGCTTGTTGTTGGCATGGTTCAGCGCGTGATGTACTTGGTAAAGGTTCTCTGGCCGTCTCAGATGGTGGAGGTTGTTCGATTTCCGCCGATACGGTCACCGGATTGCCAGGTTGTGGTGCGCGACGAAGTTGGTCATGAGGAACCTTTCGTGGTCGTCCTCTACCAACAACTCGCTTAACGAGGTACCGATCATTCTCTAGCACCCTGGAAATCTCATATGGCTCACTATATTAGAGATCCAAGGAAGTTTGGTTGCGAGGATTGTTCTTTATGAGCACATATTCTCCTCTTTGGAATGGGTGTATTTTCGCTTTTCGTAAATTAAAGCGTTGTCTGCCTTGCTCTGCAGTTTGGGTCATCTTCTGTTGAGCCAAATTGGTGAGAGCTTCTATGTCCACAGTCTGTTCATCGATATCCACCAGGCTCAATAATTCTGGTGGTACACAATGTTTCCTCTGTGTTAAAAGGGTAAGTGGTGCGATACCTGTGACCCGATGTGCAGTACAATTCATAGCCAATTGTAGCTCATCAAGTACTGTATGCCATTGTTCAGTTTCATAATTCTTGATCATGACTAGACCATTTTTGAGTGTTGCCATCATTCGTTCCACTTGACCGTTGGCTCGGCGAACTCCTGGTGCGATAGCATGAATATTTATCCCAAACCGGTCACAGTAGATTTTGAAATCGCCTAAGAATTGTCGTCCGCCATCCACTATTATTTGTACCGGTGGGCCAAATAGGTGTACATGGCGTTTCAAAGCACCCAGCGTACTATGCTGACTCTTATCAGTGGCGTGGTAAAACAACGAGTATTTTGTGAAGGCATCTATTGTTACTATGACATATTGTTGATCGTTCGGTGTGCCTAGTTTGCCGGTTATATCCATGTGTACTACTTGAAAAGCTGTTGATGGTTTCTGAATAGGGTGCATTTGGATTTGCGTGGCTCCTGAATTTCCTTTTGATGTTTTGCATATGACACAATTGTCTACGAAATTTCGGACAATGGTGTTCATTTTGTCAAACCAATAGGTTTCTTTTATTTTCCGTAAAGTCTTCTCCCAGCCAGCCAGCCAGCTGTATGGTAAGAATTTATGATACTCCATTGAAATGTTTTTAGTACAACCGAACAGGTTTGTTGTCCAAAAACTGGGTCCTGCACGATTCTTTTCAGCAAGTCATCTTCCAAGAGATATCCATCTATTGAGTTGTTATCTCTGAGCGAATCCATTATCGGTCGTAGTACTTCATCCCTTCTTTATTCTACTTTTAGCCACTCCAAATCTTTTGTCATGATATTGACTACTAAATCAGTCGGATTTCTGCTAAAGAAGTCCGCGTGTTGCAATCTTTCTCCTTTGCGATATTCAATATCGAAATCAAAATTCTGTAAGAATGCCCACCAGCGGTGAATTCTTGGAAGTAAATCCTTTTTGTGTTTGGATGCCTTAAGAGCGTTGCAGTCGGTTATAACCATGAATTTGCGTCCATACAGGTACTGACGGAAGTGTTTGATAGCCCGTACGACTGCCAAAGTCTCTAACTCATAGGAGTGATATCGGCTTTCCGTGTCGGTAGTCCTCATACTCATAAATGCCACTGCGTGTTGGCGTCCATCAATAATTTGTACCAGAACTGATCCAAAGCCCAGGCTGCTTGCATCAGTGTATAGTAGAATTGGTGCGTCTTCTTGGAATATAGTGAGTACTGGAGCTGATATCAAGATTTGGATGATGTCATTTCGTGCTTTTTCATGGCGCTCATTCCAGTCTCATTCAGCACCTTGTTTAGTGAGTTCATATAATGGCACCATTATGCGTGAAAAATCTGGGATAAATCGTCTGAAGTATCCAGCTAAGCTGTCGTACTTGTTTCGGTGTTTTTGGTACTGGAGCTTTCACTAGGGCTTCTACTTTCTTCGGGCTTGGTCGAACTTGTCCGTTTGAAATAACGTTGCCCAGATATTCAATTGACTGTTTGAAGAAACTACATTTATTAATATTGATTGAAAATCCGGCCTTCTGTAGTGCTAGGAGTATGCGTTCAATCTTCGATAATCCTTCTGAAAAATCCGCACATTTGCAGTGTACATCGTCCACATAGACTTGAGCAGTGTCATTCAAAAGCGAGGATAATGCCTTGTTGATGCATCTCTGATAGACTGAACAGGCATTACTCAGTCCAAACGGCATAGTGAGATATTCATAGAGTCTGTCTGGCGTAACGAATGCAGTCTTCTCAATTGATGATTCCAATATAGGAATTTGATGGAATCCGGCTGCCATATCAAAACTGGTGTAGTATTTTCCTTTCGCCAACTGGTCGATCTGGTCAGATATTAGAGGTAGTGGATAATGATCTCGTGAAGTATTCGTGTTTAATTCACGAAAATCCACACACAGGCGATCGTCTCCGTTCTTTTCGGCTGTGGCTCGAAAATGGTGATTTACTCTCACGAATGATGTTATGCTTCAAGAGTTCTTGGATAATCTTGCGAACTTTCTCCCTTTCCATAGGGCTAAGACGATAAGGCCTCCTTTCCACATATTTATTAGGGTCCTTCAATCGGATTTCCAATACACCCGTATTGACTCGTGTGGTTGGGTATCCGTGAATAAACAAGTGTTCATATTTGTTTAGCAGTGAGCGTAATTGGGATATTTCGTTGTCATCTGTGAGGTCACACTCTATTTGTTCAAAAACTGGACTGTTCTTACTGATCTGGTAGATGGATGGTTGACGAATAAGTTTAGCTCCAGTTGCCGTTATTGTCATACATAGATTTGTATCATTAATTAGGGAATGGATTTGGAATTGGGATGAATCCCAACAAGTATGTCTGTAGACATTTTGTAGTCAGGAAGTATATAAAACTGCAACTCGACTGCGATGTCATCAATAGTGCAAATTGTGGATAATGTTGTTAATGACATAATCGGAAATCTCCCAATTCCTCTTAAGGAGTTCACGACTTGATTTCTTTGTCCTGGTAAGGTGTTAGCTACTGTTTCTCGCATAACTGAACATTCGGCACCGCTGTCAAAAACGGCTTTGAAGGTCTTGCTTCCAATTGCCACGTTGATGGGTGCAAGTTTATGGCCTTCTATGTTGTTAATGTTTGTAGTGATTGTGCGTTCCCGTCGAAAACAGGTTTCGTATGTATGGCCCAGCTTCTTGCAAAATGTACAGGTCTGTGGATTTGTTGGTTTGTGCTCTATACGTTTTGATTCTTCAGGTTTAGTATCCGTTGTTCGAGGTTTATAGCGGCAATCATTAGATGTATGATTGTTCCTTTTGCATATACGGCAAAACGATGGTGTAATTGCTTCTGAAAATCTTGAACGTTTATTTGGTACTACGGAACTTGATCCTGGATGGGATCGTTTTGTTCGGATTGAAGATGCGACCGAAATTAATTCTGGTACTGTAGTAGCCCTCGCGTTAAGCAATTCAATGCGCAAACGTTCATCATTTACACATCCAATTACCGCTTCTACTGCATCTTCATTACCGAGCTTATCTTTGGTAACTCTTCTCCACAAAACCCATGCTCGTGACAGAAATTCAGCGATATCCTTCGATGGATCGTAAGTATGTTCTCTGAATCGTATAATATCTCGTGAGTATCTGTTCTCGGGTTCAAACGTAGTAATGAGGTTGTTACGGAGTTCTTCCCATGACGATGTGGTAACCATCCAGTCATCCACCCACATCTTTGCTCTTCCTTTCAAAAGACCTCCAACTTTCATACGTACGTCTAAGTCGCTAAGGTTGTATGTTTCAATTGCTTTGCTTATATGTTGACACCATTCTCGAATCCCAACGTTCAAGTCCGGGTCAAAGGATGGTAGATAAATATCGTTGATCTTTACTCCAGGGGCTTACATAAACGCTCCGACATTTGCTGCATCATTTTCATCATGTTCGTGAAGAATTCAGGTGGTACCCCACCCATAGATGTACTGGGCATAGGTGTATCCATTGGTTGCTGTGCTGACTGCACTGGTCCCGGTAGTTGGGGTTGTGGTGCAGCAAGTGTTGATGATAAAGTGCCATGGATCCCTTCGGATCCCACTTCTGATATCGAAGAATCCCGAGCAGCAGTGTTTTTAAAAATGGTGACGTCAGCAGCGCTGACGTCACATTCCTCCTCAAACTGGCTATCCATTTGGGGTTGCTTGTCCATAGTGACAGTGAAACTCAAAATAGCGTTAAACTGATTTATTTGATAATACTTAGAGTACAGCACTTAGAGCACAGTATGACGGCTCGAGTAATAATGAATCATAACTCGTTCCGTCGCCTCTATTTATACTAGCCAACACGTGACTCAATACACTGCGCGCACGTGTTGTTTATAATGTTTGTTAAACAAAGTAATTCCTTATTTTATTTCATAAATTGAACTAAACGTTAAAAACAATAATGATGACATAATTTTAGACGTTCTTAATTATTGTTTAGACAACTACTAAGTAATTGCGCCGATATATATTATGAAAATAAAGGTATGCGGGGGTGAGGCAAAGAAATTTCTAGAAAATAGGCAAAATGATATATAAAGAGGCGCCTATTGGCCCTCATCGTTCAGTTCACTCCAGTACTCGGGAAAAGCAAAAAGAGGAAGAAAAAAGGAAGAAAACTCTGCCTCGCCCTATACAAGATCGACGAAATTTGGCGTTTTTATTTCGTACATAACCCTCGGCAATTTACACACAACATGGTATGGTCCTTCGCTCGCCGGATATTTTTGAAGAAAAACAGCGCGGGTTATTTACGTGATTTTACGAACAAGATAATGAAGAAACAAAATGTTACGTGATCAAAAAAAGGAAGCGTCGCCGACGTGACGGAACAACGAACAAGCCCCGCGAACCAAGAACCTAGCAACGTAGAGGGCACCGCACCAAGAAGTACTGGAATGACGACGCGAAGTACTACGAGCTCGGCGAAAATTCCAGCAAGTTCTACGCGTCAGGAAAAAGATGCAACCACGTCGGAGGGCACCACGAGCACGGAAGCCACCGCCACAGAATATACAGCATCGACGGAAAATACAGCGAAGACCGACGCCACGACGCGCCAAACTGAATACTCCAATACACTGAAACCGTCGAAGCGCGCCAAGTCACATCGTTCTGAAACACAAAGAAAAAAGTTACTGGAACTAGAGGCACAAGAAAAATTGGCTGAATTAAAATTAGAAGAAATACGCGCCTCACTCGCACTCGCTAAGGTGAAGTTGGACAAACAACGCGCCACCGCCGCCGATGATGAAGCAGTCTCCGCGTCAGAAGAAGAAGAGGAACAATCAAGCCGAGTTCAAGAATGGTTGGATCACTCGAAGAATAATCCAACAGAAGAAGAGAAGAGGCCAGAAGAAGAGTATGTTTGTAACGAATTGGCTCAAATAGTACTAGACCGATTTCAAAAATTCTTTTGCTGTTAGAAAGGTACATTATCACTGAGTAACATAGGCTATATAACATCACGCTACGCCTCTTAGGAACGGAGCAGCGCGGGTGAAACCGCGAGCGGGTCGCTATTTATTATAAATTACGGATGCCATATACTCGTAGAAAATGCTTTTATGCATCAATGCAGTGTTAGTTTTACGCACACAAAGTCGATGTACATACGTCTCGTTGTCGTCTATTATGTAAGTCAGAAGCTAAGATAAATAAATCAGGATTAGGTACGTTTAACGAATATTCGTACAGCTACTTCAAATATATATAAGCATGGCTAAGTTAATAATTTATACCGAATAAAATATGGACGACAGCTATCTGTACTTTTCAGTGCAAACATAGCTTTGTCAGCACACAATTAAAACTCCATACTACTGCTTGTTGAACTCATTTAATAGAAATTGTCCGTGACACTTAACCAAATTTTGTGAACGAAACCGTATCGCGATTCAGGAACCACTCATAAATGCACAACGCCGTCTAGAATTATTTGACATCACTATTGATAATAAAATACTAGAAACACAAATATTGAATACAAAATATAGCTGAAATGCGATTAAACAGCTCTAATACATCTCTTCTGCATTTTGAAAATAATGTCCCCATTTGTTGAGTTTCCCCAGAAAATTACACCGAACCTTAATACGAGTATAAGCGACCAGACCATGGTATGTAGTCAACCCGGAACTAACATTGGTTATTTGTACCAGCTTATGAAGCGCTTAGACTGACTTACTGACTTTTTTACAGAGGGTTTCAATTTGAGGCTTCCATGCGAGTCTCACTTACCGGTTGATTGCCGTGATAGATATTTAGATTATTCCATGGGCTACGTTGACTAAAGGTCATAAGGGTGGTTTTGCCAATATTAAGGTCATCAAAGGGTAGGGATCATCATGCATACAAGGGATATATAATTATGTTTGCTCGTGTGCATGGCGACTAAAGCGGTCCACATTGAGGTCGTAAGCGACCTGACAACCCCGGGATTTCTTGCCGCCTTTAAAAGGTTTGTGGCAAGACGCGGTCACTGCAAGGACATAATTATGGAGTGATAACGGGACAAATTTTCAGGGTGCGTCTAAAGAACTGGACGCACTATTTCGGTCTGAGCAGTCGAGCATAGCTAAAGAAATCGCTGCGTGTTTAGTTACTGATGGTACGACGTGGCATTATATTCCACCACATGCTCCAAACTTTGACGGATTATGGGAGGCCGGGGTTAAGGCATGTAAAAAACATTTGCGTAAGGTGATAGGAACCTCTACTTTGACTTATGAGATGTTCACTTTGTTAAGTCAAGTAAAGGCATGCTTAAATTCGCGTTCTTTGTGTAGGATAACTGATTCCAACACCGTAGATGATTAACCCCAGGACATTTTCTTATAGGCGAACCAGTTGTAAATGCACCCGATAATAATTATGAAGAGGCAAATATATCCAGTCTCAGGAGGTGGCCGTTCGTGTGGAAAATGAAAGAGGATTCATCGTCACATAATTTATTCAGTTCCTTAGTCACTTAACCTACGACTTAACGACAGCATCACATTAGGTTATCATGAGGTTTAGGTCTAGAGCGCCATTTTGCGCCCCTCGATAGAGATGTCGACGGCACGTCGCGAGCCGCTTTTCATGCGCTTCTGGTCCATGAACCGCTTCATCTGCTTCTCATACCGGGTCATCTTCTTCTTGGTTGTCTGCAACAGAGGCGCGCATGAAGGTTCATGTAGTGTGTATGTGCGTAGTTACGGGAGTGTGTATTTGTGGGGGTGTGTAGTGTGTGGGTGTATGTAGAGTGTGGGGGTGTGTAGTGTGTGGGTGTATGTAGAGTGTGGGGTTGTGTAGTGGGTGGGGGTTGTGTAGTGGGTGGGGGTTGTAGTGTTTGGGGGTGTGTCGGTGTGGCGCTCACCCGCGACATGTCGGCGTCGCAGATGGACTTGGGGCGGAACACGTAGTCCTTGTTGGAGGGCAGCGGCACGCGGAGCGGGTGTGTGTGTGTGTGAGTGTGTGTATGTGTAGTGTGTGGGAGTGTGTCGGTGTGGCGCTCACCCGCGACATGTCGGCGTCGCAGGTGGACTTGGGGCGGAACACGTAGTCCTTGTTGGAGGGCAGCGGCACGCGGAGCGGGTGTGTGTGTGTGTGTGTGTGTGTATGTGTAGTGTGTGGGAGTGTGTCGGTGTGGCGCTCACCCGCGACATGTCGGCGTCGCAGGTGGACTTGGGGCGGAACACGTAGTCCTTGTTGGAGGGCAGCGGCACGCGGAGCGGGTGTGTGTGTGTGTGAGTGTGTGTATGTGTAGTGTGTGGGAGTGTGTCGGTGTGGCGCTCACCCGCGACATGTCGGCGTCGCAGGTGGACTTGGGGCGGAACACGTAGTCCTTGTTGGAGGGCAGCGGCACGCGGAGCGGGTGTGTGTGTGTGTGAGTGTGTGTATGTGTAGTGTGTGGGAGTGTGTCGGTGTGGCGCTCACCCGCGACATGTCGGCGTCGCAGGTGGACTTGGGGCGGAACACGTAGTCCTTGTTGGAGGGCAGCGGCACGCGGAGCGGGTGTGTGTGTGTGTGAGTGTGTGTATGTGTAGTGTGTGGGAGTGTGTCGGTGTGGCGCTCACCCGCGACATGTCGGCGTCGCAGGTGGACTTGGGGCGGAACACGTAGTCCTTGTTGGAGGGCAGCGGCACGCGGAGCGGGTGTGTGTGTGTGTGTGTGTGTGTATGTGTAGTGTGTGGGAGTGTGTCGGTGTGGCGCTCACCCGCGACATGTCGGCGTCGCAGGTGGACTTGGGGCGGAACACGTAGTCCTTGTTGGAGGGCAGCGGCACGCGGAGCGGGTGTGTGTGTGTGTGAGTGTGTGTATGTGTAGTGTGTGGGAGTGTGTCGGTGTGGCGCTCACCCGCGACATGTCGGCGTCGCAGGTGGACTTGGGGCGGAACACGTAGTCCTTGTTGGAGGGCAGCGGCACGCGGAGCGGGTGTGTGTGTGTGTGTGTGTGTGTATGTGTAGTGTGTGGGAGTGTGTCGGTGTGGCGCTCACCCGCGACATGTCGGCGTCGCAGGTGGACTTGGGGCGGAACACGTAGTCCTTGTTGGAGGGCAGCGGCACGCGGAGCGGGTGTGTGTGTGTGTGAGTGTGTGTATGTGTAGTGTGTGGGAGTGTGTCGGTGTGGCGCTCACCCGCGACATGTCGGCGTCGCAGGTGGACTTGGGGCGGAACACGTAGTCCTTGTTGGAGGGCAGCGGCACGCGGAGCGTGTGTGTGTGTGTGTGAGTGTGTGTATGTGTAGTGTGTGGGAGTGTGTCGGTGTGGCGCTCACCCGCGACATGTCGGCGTCGCAGGTGGACTTGGGGCGGAACACGTAGTCCTTGTTGGAGGGCAGCGGCACGCGGAGCGGGTGTGTGTGTGTGTGAGTGTGTGTATGTGTAGTGTGTGGGAGTGTGTCGGTGTGGCGCTCACCCGCGACATGTCGGCGTCGCAGGTGGACTTGGGGCGGAACACGTAGTCCTTGTTGGAGGGCAGCGGCACGCGGAGCGGGTGTGTGTGTGTGTGTGTGTGTGTATGTGTAGTGTGTGGGAGTGTGTCGGTGTGGCGCTCACCCGCGACATGTCGGCGTCGCAGGTGGACTTGGGGCGGAACACGTAGTCCTTGTTGGAGGGCAGCGGCACGCGGAGCGGGTGTGTGTGTGTGTGAGTGTGTGTATGTGTAGTGTGTGGGAGTGTGTCGGTGTGGCGCTCACCCGCGACATGTCGGCGTCGCAGGTGGACTTGGGGCGGAACACGTAGTCCTTGTTGGAGGGCAGCGGCACGCGGAGCGGGTGTGTGTGTGTGTGAGTGTGTGTATGTGTAGTGTGTGGGAGTGTGTCGGTGTGGCGCTCACCCGCGACATGTCGGCGTCGCAGGTGGACTTGGGGCGGAACACGTAGTCCTTGTTGGAGGGCAGCGGCACGCGGAGCGGGTGTGTGTGTGTGTGAGTGTGTGTATGTGTAGTGTGTGGGAGTGTGTCGGTGTGGCGCTCACCCGCGACATGTCGGCGTCGCAGGTGGACTTGGGGCGGAACACGTAGTCCTTGTTGGAGGGCAGCGGCACGCGGAGCGGGTGTGTGTGTGTGTGAGTGTGTGTATGTGTAGTGTGTGGGAGTGTGTCGGTGTGGCGCTCACCCGCGACATGTCGGCGTCGCAGGTGGACTTGGGGCGGAACACGTAGTCCTTGTTGGAGGGCAGCGGCACGCGGAGCGGGTGTGTGTGTGTGTGAGTGTGTGTATGTGTAGTGTGTGGGAGTGTGTCGGTGTGGCGCTCACCCGCGACATGTCGGCGTCGCAGGTGGACTTGGGGCGGAACACGTAGTCCTTGTTGGAGGGCAGCGGCACGCGGAGCGGGTGTGTGTGTGTGTGAGTGTGTGTATGTGTAGTGTGTGGGAGTGTGTCGGTGTGGCGCTCACCCGCGACATGTCGGCGTCGCAGGTGGACTTGGGGCGGAACACGTAGTCCTTGTTGGAGGGCAGCGGCACGCGGAGCGGGTGTGTGTGTGTGTGAGTGTGTGTATGTGTAGTGTGTGGGAGTGTGTCGGTGTGGCGCTCACCCGCGACATGTCGGCGTCGCAGGTGGACTTGGGGCGGAACACGTAGTCCTTGTTGGAGGGCAGCGGCACGCGGAGCGGGTGTGTGTGTGTGTGTGTGTGTGTATGTGTAGTGTGTGGGAGTGTGTCGGTGTGGCGCTCACCCGCGACATGTCGGCGTCGCAGGTGGACTTGGGGCGGAACACGTAGTCCTTGTTGGAGGGCAGCGGCACGCGGAGCGGGTGTGTGTGTGTGTGAGTGTGTGTATGTGTAGTGTGTGGGAGTGTGTCGGTGTGGCGCTCACCCGCGACATGTCGGCGTCGCAGGTGGACTTGGGGCGGAACACGTAGTCCTTGTTGGAGGGCAGCGGCACGCGGAGCGGGTGTGTGTGTGTGTGAGTGTGTGTATGTGTAGTGTGTGGGAGTGTGTCGGTGTGGCGCTCACCCGCGACATGTCGGCGTCGCAGGTGGACTTGGGGCGGAACACGTAGTCCTTGTTGGAGGGCAGCGGCACGCGGAGCGGGTGTGTGTGTGTGTGAGTGTGTGTATGTGTAGTGTGTGGGAGTGTGTCGGTGTGGCGCTCACCCGCGACATGTCGGCGTCGCAGGTGGACTTGGGGCGGAACACGTAGTCCTTGTTGGAGGGCAGCGGCACG
>OU342783.1:9712500-9772500 GCA_910591435.1 Acronicta aceris | reverse complement strand
GAAGCAGCAGTGGCCTAGAGCGATTGACCAATCTCAGTTGTTTAGCAGCTAGTTGTTCCTTCATGGTTTGCAGTTGCTGACAATAGATATCTGCCGTAATCGTTTGGCCAGATTTAGAAAGCTGTAGTGAACGACACCAGCGCTAGTCCACCAAACACTCACAAGTAACTTTTTCTGAGTCAATTTTCGTTTAGGGCAGGATTTGGCTGGGTCTCCAGGGTTCAGCCATTGCGACGAGCGCTTCCGATTATCGTACAGTATCCACTTTTCATCACAAGTAATGATTCGATTTAAAATCCCTTCATTATTGTGTCGGTTGAGCAAAGTAACACATCGACGCGTCGACGCGTGTTTACAAGTTTGGTTCACTCAATTCATGAGGTACCCATCGTTCAAGTTTTTTTACTTTCCCGATTTGCTTCAAGTGGATTAATACAGTTTTGTCACTTACCCCGAAGCCTGCAGCTACCTCTGAAGTGCTTTGTGATGGATCCGCTTCCACAATAGCCTTTAATTCTTCATTGTCCACTTTTGTCTCCGGTCGTCCACGGGGTTGGTTCTGAAGGTCGAAATTTCCAGAACGAAAACGTTGAAACCAAAAACGTACCGTGCTTTCTTTTGCGACACCAGCGCCGTAATCATTAATCCTTCGAGCTGTTTCTGCAGCACTGGTGCCACGGTATAACTCGTACTCGTAAATATAACGATATTTCATGTTTTCCATTCCATCCATTTTTGTGCGGTAATAAGCGACGCCAGAGAAAAAACAAATGAATGACTATTTTCAAAACTCAAATGTACCAGCTAAATGAATTTATAAATTTGAATTTGGAATTCTTAACCAAAGAGGAGATATTTCAGATCAAAGTGGTCAGTACGACAAAACGCTAATTCATATGTAAGGACCTAATATTTATAAATAAAATAAAGTAGCAGTTGCACTTGTTGAGATGAGTCACCTTTAAAGTCAGTAGAGAGGTTGAATATGGGACGCGCCCACTCGGAGATGAGCCGTCCGGCGCGTTCGCGGTTCGCCTTGGTCTCCTTAGGGTGCTTGTACAGGTACATGACCGCCTTGCCGATGCCAGACTGCTTCAGTAACGACTTGTCTATGGACGGGAACTGCAACGTGACGACATGCGTCAGACATTCGCGGTATCGCGACCGCGCATCAATCATTCACCAATACTTTATATTGACCTGATATTACCACAATCTTCACTCGTTATGGAAATCGAATTACATAAATAATGACAACCAAAATAATTCCGTAGATCAAGTTGGGCGTGCGCGGCGAAGCTTATGATATACTCACGTCCATGAGAAGCTTAAGGATGCTCTCTCGGATAAGCAGGCAGGGCAGCGCGCGGTTGGGCATCGGAGCCAGCCAGTCGCACAGCACATTCAGCACGTTGTGCTCCAGGAATGCCAACTGCAAGTCCTTCTTGATCAGCTGCGACATGGCGCCCTTCAGCATCGACACCTGCGCGCGACACGGCGGTGAGTGTGTGTGGGTGTGTGGGGGTGTGTGCGCGTGTGTGCGCGTGTGTGCGCGTGTGTGCGCGTGTGTGCGCGTGTGTGACGCACCTTGCGCACAGCGGGCTGGTTGCGCTTGTTGAGGTCGCGATCCTCCTCGGCGGCCTGGCGCATCTGCTGCAGCAGGTGTGCGATGAGGTCGTCGTTGTCGTTGATGATGTCGATGTCGCGGCGCCGGCGGCGGCCGCGCCGCTCCTCGCGCTTGCGCGCCAGCATGAGTTCGAAGTCCGACATGCCCGACGCCATGTCGGCCGACTTGAGGTCGGGCGCCAGCTCGTCGTCGGACGAGTCGGGCGCGGCGGCGTCGGGCGGGCGCGGCGCGTCAGTCGGAGCGGCGGCGGCCTCGTCGGTGCCGCCCTCATCCTCCGAGTCTAGCCTCACAGCGCGCCGCTTCTTGCCTGCATTTCAATACAGTACATACATGCAAAAAAAAAATTCTTGACCTTGTATTACGCTTTACTGTTATCAATTACATTGCTTACCTCGACGTGAAGGCGAACCGGAACCAGAGCGTGAGCTGGATCGAGACCTGGAGCGTGACCTGCAAAAACAACCATCAACGTTAAAGTGGCTGTACACGAAGACCGCGAAGTCATAGTTTGTGCGTATGTCGGAGACGACTTGGCGACACGTTACCTTGATCGTGACTTAGCAGAGCCGGATCGCGATCTCGATTTAGAGCGAGACTTAGAGCGCGACCGCGAGCGGGATTTGGACTTCGAACGTGAGCGGGATTTAGAGCGAGAACCGGAGCGTGACCTCGACTTAGATCGTGAGCCAGAGCGAGACCGCGAACGTGACGCAGATTTACGAGCACCCGAACCTGATCGAGAGCGACTTCTACTTTGGCGCGCTGAAATAAACATATTGTGTGATTAGGTTAAACATATAGTAATTAAGCAAATTGAGTTTATACTGGTTTCTGACACTTACGCTAATATTAGATATTGAAATAAAAATACTTTTTACGGATTTTATCGCGTAGTATTGACATTATTAAAAAGTCAAACACCGTCGTTTCAAGAAGTCAGCAGTTTGTGACAACGCCCAGCACTACATCAGATTTGATAAACCACAAGTCCTCGCAAAAGAAAACCGATTTCTTCCCAAGATGATCGCAAATCATCCTGGGAAGGAATCGGCTATTGAAATTAAAAAACATCCAAATTTCAATAGAGAAGATGGGTAGGACTTACCACCTGCTTGGAACCCCATTAAAGTTTCCATAAAATCAAAATCCAAGCCCAAACCTGCAAGACCGAAGGATACGGTGAGCTCGTTCTACGTGAATCGGATCGCCAATAATTAAACAAAAATGTAAGGTAGCTGTTAGTAATTGTAACATTAAGACGTCCAACAACTTAGTCTACCCGTGACCATGGATGCTGTAAAAGATCCGAAACGACGCAAATAATATCAATATAACGGGATAAAATCCGTAAAAAGAACTTTTATTTAAATTGAGATTATTTAATAAGATCCACGATTAGACTTGAATTAGATATAAATTTCATAAAATATGCAGTGTTACCTTGCGTAAATGTGGGTGATTTAGATCTGGAGCGTGACTTGGACCGTGAGGGCGATCGAGACTTAGACCGCCGTGTCATCGACGGAGAGCGTGAACGGCTGACATGTTTGTCTAAAATATAAATGAATTGACTATTTTGTATCTAAAGCAGCAAAAGGGTGAGAGAAAATTTCGGTGAATCGGAAAATTTAAGTAGGCGAAGATGCGCACGTGTTACTAGATTCGAATAATCATTCCAAAGCGCGACTCAGAAGTGAATACCATAAAAGTGTAAGCAGATAGACCCACCTGTCGGAGTTTTTGAACGTGCTGGCTCGTCGTCGGGCCGCTCGGTTGCGGTATCTCCGTCACCAACTTCCATTTTGTCAGGCGAGCGAGATCGACTTCGGGACTTAGATTTCAATATAGCCGGCGAGCCACTCTTGGATCGCTTCGGCGATACGCTGCCAGACTTGGAGCGAGCCGGAGTTTTACTACGTGATCTTGACTTTGCTAGGGAACCACTTTTAGACCTCGATCTACTCTTAGAGCGTGATCTAGCAGCGGATCGACTGCGGTATCTAGACTTAGCTCGCGACCCGCTTCTGGATCTAGAGCCAGGAGTGTGAGAGCCACTACGTGATCGAGAGCGAGATTTGGCAGGCGACGAGCTACGGGTGCGGGAGCGAGAACGTGCCACCGAACCACTGCGGGAGCGATCCGACTTGCGAGACCCGCTATGGGAGCGAGCCGACTTGCGAGACCCGCTGCGGGAGCGAGCTGACTTGCGAGACCCACTGCAAGATCGAGAGCTGGATTTGGAGCGTGACCGTGATTTGGAACGAGATCGTGACTTAGAGCGTGATTGTGATTTGGACCGCGAGCGCGATTTAGACCGTGAGCGCGACTTGGAGCGCGAGCGCGATTTCGACCGGGACCGCGACTTGGAACGGGATACCGATCTTGAATGTGTTGATCCGTCGTGTGACATCTTTGATTCAGACCCGGCCTGAACAAAAATAAGTTATTGTTAACTTATGCTTACCATGATACATAAAGTCACTTTAAATAAATATAAAAAAACGTACTAAATAAATAAATTAAAATACGGGTTTAAATCAGGCAGGTCTTATCTCACACAACGCTTTGTGTAAGATCTGGTTGAGTGTACCTACCTGAGACTGGCAAGATGAAGGCAGACAGCTTAACCAAGGCTATACTTCTTCCTAATTAGGTATGTAGGGAAATATCGAAATATAAAGATTAGACCTAAATTTAGACTACCTATCTTTTTTTTTATTCGTGATAGGCTTACGCGTCAATGTCAAAATGTTTTATTTCAATTAGACCAAAATAGGTACTTTTGAAAAGTCAAAACTAGTTGCACGCTTTATTATAATGTTTTAATAATATAATTCTTTTGTTTTGTGCGTGCGTGCGTGCGTGCGTGCGAGACAATATTTATTAATTCTTCTGTGGATTCGTAATCCAAGGATTTCAGCCAACTATTAACTTTGTGTTTGCATTGGAGTTTTGTTAGAGGATATCCTCGTATGTTTAGGGATTTATTGGCTTTATTAATTCAGTTGCATGTGTTTACGAATGATAGTGTCACGAATAAATAGTTGGCGGAAGGTTAATACTTCGCACTGGTGGCAAGTCCTTAGTTGGAAAGCGGAAGGGGAGGTGCCGACTGACTTTCAGGATGGCTCTCTGGGCTCTTTCCAACTTGACGTTTTAGAGGCACCGCCCCAGCATGTTATACAGTAAGATATTATCGACTGCACCAGTGCGAAGTACACCGTGTTGATGACACTAATATTCCGCAACATGTCGAAGATTCTTGAAAATGGAGATGGAGATTCATTTTTCGGACTCTCGATGTTAGTGCATCGATGTGTGGCTGAAAACTAAGTTTATTATCGATTTGAACGCCTAAATATTTTACTAATCTTGTTTTCGTCAGTGTTGGGCATGTGCAATCACTTTGAGTCGGGTCGGAACAGTTGTGGTATTTTATGGTTTTATTGAAAAGGTATGAACATGGTTTTGTTCACATTAAGGGTAAGTTTATTAGCTGTTAGCCATTCAGAAACCATGTCAAAGCCCTTTTGAGCATAAGAAAATACTTGATCCCATGTATCCGCGTGAAAAAGCAGGGCAGTGTCGTCGGCGAAAGTAATGATCCTACCACTACACAATTCGAGGTTGCAGAGGCTATTGATGTAGGTCAAGAAAAGCGTAGGACCACAAATACTGCCCTGTGGAACCCCGTGTGTAATGGCAAGGTCTTCACTAAGTCCGTCACCGACTTTTACTCTTTGAAAGCGGTTATTGAGATAATCCCTGAACAATTTCAGTTGGTGGTCTCTCAAACCAAGCTTTTCGAGCTTTTCCAGAAGGATCAGATCAGAGACTGTGTCGAAGGCGTTTGCCAGATCTAGGAAGATCACCAACACTTTTTTTTTGTTATCCAGATTGGTTGATATATAATTGACCAGTTCATGCACGGCATCGATAGTCGATAGGCCGGCTCGAAAGCCGTATTGTGATGGTGAAACTAGTTTGTTAGATTCGAGGTATGAGACTAGTCGTTTATTTAGAATCTTTTCCAATATTTTTGAAAGAGTTGGAAGTATTGATATAGGCCTGTAATTATCAACACAGCCTCTGTCCCCTCCCTTGTGAATTGGATGGACCTCCGCAAGTTTAAGAGCATTAGGGAAAATACCTGTAGAAAATGCTAAGTTGCAGATGTGCGTAATTGCTGGGATCAGAAGCTCTCTATATCGTTTTAAGAAAATAGCAGGAATTTTATCACGACCAACTGTACAATTATTTTTAAGTGCAAGTATGGTATGTACTTCTACATTATCAACTGGCAATAAAACAAAAGATTTGGGATAGGGGTTGTGCCTATGTATTTCAGGAAATTTATATCTACACGGAGGTATTTTTTCGGAAAGGGATTGCCCAAGGTTTATTAAAAAATGGTTTATTTTATTTAGATCTTCGAATGAGTTAGTTTTAGTAAATAATTCCGTTGACGTATTTTTGTGTTTTGTTGTGTTGGTAACTAGTTTGTCTCCCAAAGTTTTTATTACCTACAGAAACTGCTTTCTATATTTCTGCTTTTTCAAATTCTCTTTTTAACTTTCTTAATAGGTCGTTGCAGAAATTCCTTTATCTCTTATACGTTATTTTGAGGATTTCACTACCTGAATTTTTTCTTAATTTCTGATGAAGTTTGTCACGATTCCGTATGCACTTTAACAGCCCTTTGGTAATTTTTTTTCTTATTAGAGGTTTTAATAACAGAAGTATTAGTTTTTATTACTTGACTTAGCGAGGATATTAGATAGTTTGTGGCTATGTTATTCTTACGAAATTTATTTAGAATGCTGAGGGTGTCTATGCCTAAAGGTTTAGAATTTTCATATGTCTTGACATAGATTCTTCCGTAGGAGGTCCATGTGCTGTGCAGTTCGTTGTTAGTAACCATTTGTCGGCCGTAATAATGAAGCTGTTTAGCCTTTGATGTAAGAGATTCGGCGATGTATATTGGTTGCGAGGGGCCAGGTAATTTCAGGTTGGGGGTATTTATTTTGTTGGATTTGTGCTCCCTGTTATAATCTCTGGATTTTTTTATGATGTTGTCTTTCATACATATTGTGGTGAAGTCCACGAGGATGGGGCTGGTATTCCGCTCATTATTTTTGGGTCTGGTGCTGATTACATCACGTATATTAGATTCCAAAATAGGCTGGGTAAGCACCTCACCAACGGATTTGACAATATTACGTAAAATCTCTTTATTTTCGGCTGATTGTTTTGGAATGTTGCGCAATTCGATCATAGACGCGCGGGAGTTAAGCTCGAGAAGATGACCTTTAAAGGATGAAGACCTTTGATTCTAGAGAATTGATGCGTTCTAGGTAGGATTTCTTTTCGAGTTCCAATGTATTAATTCTGTTTAAAAAGTCATTATACTTCTCACATAGAAACTCCACGGTATTTTTTATCTCGGCATTTTGTTTTTCAATTGCAGTAGTAGATTCAATTATTTTTTCAAATTTTTTTGCTTGTTGTAGCTCAAACTTTTCAAATAATTGGTTCATAGTAACGGCTATGTTTTCCGAAGTTTCACCTCCCAATTTGCGTTTTAATCTTCGCGTGACGAAACCAGGGTCCGTCAACAAGCCATCATCTTTTTGGGTTAATAAATTAAGTTGGGAATCCGATCCATAGCTTCCTAATTGGCTATGCGAAGGTGATAGATTGTTCTTCGGAGACGATTTTGAGGGGGAGTCCGACATTACATAACGTTAGTACAATCTGAATAAATGTTCCGTAAAAATGTAAACAACACGGGTCAGTTAGGTGTGTAGTGCACGGCGCGGCGTCGGTGTCGTCGTCTTAAGATTGCAAAAAACGGGTTCTGTTTTTTAGTTGATTGTGTGTGTAGATGTTAGTTGTCACAACTCGCAACACGCGTACATATGCAGCATTCACTGACGTGCGAGTTCGCGTGACGTCATGATTCTATTGCAGGTAATGTACAGCTGTCTCGTCGCAACGGTGTGTCGTCTCACTCACTCAGAGACTTAACGTACCTGCGCTTGATGCACGCCTGGTAGCTACACGGATTTGTTTATGTGTAGATTAGAATATTTTTATTTAAAAATACTGTGACACGTCACGTCCGCCGCACATAGAGTCCACGCAGGAGGGCAACTAATAACTCAGATAACTTTAATTCTAAATTATGTGCAACCTACGGGTATTAAAAGATAGGCAAGAGTGTAGTGTCTTTTATTGATATCCTCCCACCGGCAGATTAAAAGTTCAAGATCAACCGATGGATAGCTTCCGGTAGCATATTTTATAGTGGTGAGCTCCTGGCACCCGAGTTTCTACTTCTATTGTTTTAATGTTTAATTTTGGAGCCCACACATAATAATCTTAACCTATATCTCTTGTTAAACACCCAACATACATTCAATATATTTTTATTTTTTATTTTTTTTTACACTGTACGCGTTGAAAGGGTAAGCAGATGTATAGAGTAGGTACACCCTTATATTGTCAATTGTTCTTCTAATTTGACTGGGGATTTTGCTATTCCACTGCAATTTTTTTTTATATGTTCTTGAATGTGATTTTACTTTTTGTTACGTTATTTTATAATATTTTTTTATAATGGAGTTCTCGAATGTTGGGAACCTTCTTTAAATAATATTGACTGGTCCAACTTGGCCATCAACCTTCAATGTCCACAAATTCAAAATCATTTATTCAAGAAAGACTATGAAGAAGTACTTTTTCAACTTCATTTTTACATTATAGACTGCCCCAAAGACGCCACCCTTCACCGCCTCCTAGTGTTTTCGCTAGGAACAAGAAGTAGCGCAAGAAACTCCCCAGCAACACATTTCTGTCTCTTAAGCTAATAAAGCATTAAAAATTATATAAAATAGAATTTTAATTTTCTTTGGGGTGCCTACTTATTTAATATTTTTTTCATTGCTACAAATTATTAGCACACATTATATTATGGCATCAAAGTTAAAACTCAAGCATTATTTATAATATTAGAAATCCTTCATTGTAGTGATTTATATTGTTAAATAGAATTTTAGATAGATTTTTGGATAGACTGACCATTTTAGAAATGGTCAATGATAATAATATGCATGTTAACTAGGACCCAAACAAAGGGCAAACCCACACAAGACAACTGTAAGATAATCAATCATCAAGATCAAGAGACATTTAATTTGAGGTTTATTAGTTCTATCATTACTGTATGTATGCCTATTTTAAACAGTTATTGAACCCATAGCACTTACCGATGGACTGCGGCTGCGGGAGCCGGAGTGTGAGCGCTTGCCTCCTGCACAAAACAACGTATGATGTAAACACTGGACTGCACTGTTTGTTGTACCCAATTTGTTGGCTGTATTCTGTATAACCACAATATTGAGTCAAAGTACATTAGGGCCAGAATCAGTAAATGTGTTGATAACAAAGTATTTTTTTTATTTGTGATAGGCTTACATTTGACCGCCAGTTCGCCTGATGTTAAGGGATACTGCGATCTACGATGGAGCGCCTAGAAGAAACCGATTCACTCATGATTTGAAGACACCCAGATTATATCTATCGGGGAAGATCCACTCGGGAAGCGCATGTTGAGATAATTTAAACAAGGAAGTTGTTTCTGCTATCTCTATTAAATTGTAGTCAATTATAGAAATTTGATTTTCTTGATTGTTGACTTGATTTTCCATAAGTAAGTACGGATTTGGTTGGTTTAACAATTTTTATTTAAATTTTTGTATTTATTCTATAATCACAAAATTTCATACATTATGCTGTAATAACAATATTACAAATCCGAAGATACTCTAGTAATAATTTGAACAGGGTCTTTTACTCTTCTCATTATTTCTAAAAAGACATTTCATTGATAAATCATTGCCTTTTAAGGGTAGACACAACAACTTTAGAAAATACAATAAAATACAATAGGTAAGATAAGTAATAGAAAAAAAATAATGAGTTAAGCCAAAATTCTAAATATTTTCTAATAACATTCGATTCGAACCCAACAACAATTTGTATGCCATTAAGGTTAGGTACACAAAACTAATCTCATACGGACCTGTATCCACATCCATTGTCACTAAACTAGATTAATAGGCTGAACACAATAATGTGCTCTATATAACTGAGATGCATAAATAGTAGTAAAATTAGCTATTGATTAATTCCAAACGTTATTACACCATAAATTATTTAAACAATTTGCAAGTTTTGCAACTATCAAAGTATCAACTTCACTTGACATGACAGTTTTTTTTTTTTAATTTTGGCATGGCTACTGAGGCCTTTGTGCCAGACATGACAGTTTGACACATGTAATACAGATTAAAATGATTAACGTAGTCACAGACCGGCAAATCTTGTTCTGCCATGTCACAGATTATAGTCTGTTTTTTTATCCCGGAGACTTAAATAACATTACAGTACGCGCGGCATAAGTTGGCCGGAGTGAAGTTCGCCGTTTTAATGCGCAGTGGATTGTTTACGATAAAAATTGTGTACTGCGCAACCAAAAACTGACAACTAACTTCAGTCCGGCCAATTTATGTCGCGCGTACTGTACATGGGAGTTTAGGCGGGAAAATGTAAAGTGCACTTTATCGGTTTTATATTATTTTCCAAAACTTGTGTTTCTCCGAAGTTTAATGTGTAATTATAGTGGATAGTTAACCCATAAGTGTTCGTGAACGTGTCCGAGTGTAGGCAAATGATATAAAATTGAAAATCGTGACTTTTGTGTTCCCTCCTAGACTCCATCGAAGCCTTAGTGAAGTTTCCACTGTTTTACTAGGGATTAATCTGTATACTTGACACTGGCGAACACAGAAAGTGTGGCGCCATATATTATAATCCCATGACGGGAATTAATAAATATTATTTGTTTACTCCATAAACTTGACACTGGCAAATACACAAAAAGTGTGGCGCCATATCCCATCCCAGGGATTAAAAAAAAAACATTACATGGGTTTCCAGTTTTTTGCAATTCTTAAATAGTGATGTGCCACTATCGAAAAATTATTTTATTAAAATCATGTATCGTTTTTTTATAA
This sequence comes from Acronicta aceris, assembly GCA_910591435.1. Classification (NCBI taxonomy): domain Eukaryota; kingdom Metazoa; phylum Arthropoda; class Insecta; order Lepidoptera; family Noctuidae; genus Acronicta; species Acronicta aceris. Next base: position 9,761,796 of record OU342783.1, on the reverse strand, counting down.
TAAGTTATCCCGAAAAAATGTGTAGGTACTTACTTAAAACGTAATAATAAAAAATAAATAAGGTATAGATTGGAATTCAAGTAATTACTGCCTCATTAGTCTAATGGTCCCAAGTGCGACTGCAACGCTAGAGGTCCTGGGTTCGATCCCTAGGTCGAGCAAAGTGTTATTGGGTTTTTCTATGAAATTCTCAATAGCAGCTCGGAGTCTGGATTTGTGCCCGGTTAATGGCAATAGGCTCGTCCCCTATTACATGGGCCCTAAACATACCGGCGAAGTGTGGGTGTACATTAGTACGCCTCTGCCTAACCCTTCGGGAAATACAGGCGTCATGGTATGGTATGTTTTATTTTTTTAAACACATTAGAAACATTGACGTTTTTTTTTAAAAAAAGGGTTTCTTTAAAAGTGATAAATAAAAGTTATGATTTGTGAATTTACAGTTGTTTTTTTATTATTATAGTACGCATTAGATTAGGACTACGAACTAAGAAAAGTACTCGATACTTTGAAGTATCGATACTTTTTTCAATTCTACTCATGAGTACAGTATAGATACGACTTACGAATAAACAACAACACAAATTAAAATACGGCCTAAGTATTTTGCGTAAACTGTTAAAATATAGCATGTTCCTCTCAGAGGAAAGAGACCTATTACTATTCAAACCATTGAGTTTTGATAGATTCATTTAGATATATGTCAAAGGAGAAAATCTCGTAGGGTTGTTACCATGTAAGATTATAGTCAGTTGGTACTTATGTATTGTTACGAGCTGGGGTTTGGGATAAATTTAATTAACACCAATTTCACTGAAACAGCAAAACACTTTAACTTGACAAACACACAACAGAAATTACAGAGTAAGTCACTAAACTATTACTTGTCGCACTATAATGTCACACTTGTAATCGCTTAACTTCGCTTCGATATTCACTTCACCTTGTTTAAAACTAAACTGCGCTAGCCGACCCTTACAACCGATATTTATATGAGTCACGAAGATTCTAGAATCGAACAATCTTGATAGGTCGACAAAATGTGAGTAGGTACTTTCTCATCTTTTGTTTACGGGAATTGACCTTGCACCCCGGCTTGAACTATTGGTATCATGAGAGTGTCGCGTCCGAGCGCTTTCTGTCGAATTTTCTACATGATTCTATGACTTATCTAGAATTTTTGTGAACCATCTCCGTCCTCGTTATAGTTACTTGGCGTAACAGTATATAGTTAAGCAATTCTGTATGTGAGGTAAAATAACTTTTAAGAAAAAGTAAAACTGCCTTCAAAAACATAAATAGGTAATAATGTTATGTGCAAAACAGTTTCGGAAGTCGGTGGCGAAATTAGATCCGATCCGACCGAGAAAAATAGCAAAGTTTTGTACATAGTAATAATCTGAAATTAAACATAAATTACAGATTTCTTTGTATCAAATAGTACTACTACGTATAAAACCTAGCTATTATTACATATAAAACGATTAGTAATTTCCAAATGTTTTTGAAACTCATACTTACATGTGTTTTTTTACTGCGTTTATCCACTTTTTTCGTTTATCACATAACCATAGAGAGTGAGTACCATTCGTCGGTAAGTAATAGAATTTGACACCATTCGACTTATTTTTATTTTTCTTTGAAGTGTTCCAGCATTGGCGCAACTCAAATAATATTATCTTTTTGTGATTTTTTTTGCATTTTCCATGCTAAGATTACTAAGTTATTTAATAGTAAAGGAAAAAATTCAATCGCGGGCAGGATTCGAACCTGCGTCTTCTGGTTTGATACACCAGACGCTCTGACCTCTAAGCCACCGCGAACCCTACCCGCATGATTGAAATTTTGCCTTCACATTCTGAATTTACGTCATAAGGTGACGTTTGGTGACATCTATGAGAGGCAAGTTACCTTACCTCTCAACCGACACGACTTACTTTACAGTCAGTTCAGTGTCGTACGATGCCACCCTACCTTTTAACTATCTTTTTGTGATTTTTTTGCATTTTCCATGCTAAGATTATTAAGTTATTTAATAGTAAAGGAAAAATCACAAAAAGATAGTTAAAAGGTAGGGTGGCATCGTACGACACTGAACTGACTGTAAAGTAAGTCGTAAGTAAGTAGAGGTCAGAGCGTCTGGTGTATCAAACCAGAAGACGCAGGTTAGAATCCTGCCCGCGATTGAATTTTTTCCTTTACTATCAAATAATATTGTTTATTATTTTTTGGCCTTTTAATTTTGACATATTCTGGCCACGCTGACGATAATTATTAATGTTTATCATATTAATCATAATAAAAACGATTTAAATGTAAACATTGACGGTAACACGATAACAGGATTGAAAGTTTCTTTTTTAATTACACTGTAGCTCTCGTGTCCATTTGTGCTGTCACATAAAGGTCGGGCACGTTCCGTATACTGGTATATGTCTATAGTCAGTTTTTTAATCTCTGAGACTAAATTGACACATGCAAATGTCAAATTTACAAATAATGCTTTGTGCAGTGTTGTACCTACGATACCGGTTTCTTGAATCGTAACTTTTTATCGTTCTTAGACGATTAGCTTCAAAGTTTTTTATACGTATTACGTACACACGGCCACACGACGCGCTGTGCACGGCAATATAAACCCTTTTGTCTTACAAGACGGCAGATAATGTAATGTTACCCCCTAATGTACCATACTCTATTTGTACTGGGCATGGTCGGGTAAAATCACGGAACATTAAATAGGTGGAATTAGCATAATGTCTATTTTGTATGAAAACCAGTGTTGCCAAACTCACACATTTACGTCTTACACACACTATTTATTTATTTATTTATTTATTTAGGATCTCCAACAAAGGACATACACAATTTTTCAAAATATAACATAAGGAATCAGTCAAGTCAGTGTACTCCTTCACTTATAGGAGACCACAACATGCATTATAGAAATAACTAAACACAAGTACTTAATAACTAGTTACTATTGTAACTGGATTATGACTGGTCAAAAATAACAATCACGATCAGATTTAACACACTAAACTATTTGCATTGAATTCAACCTTATAACAATTGCACATAATTCACATTACCAAATAGGTCTGTAACCTTTTACGACTATTTTCTTTTGGAGTTAAAATCGATTTCAATACAATGAAGTACCGCTACTCCACGCTAGATGGCATTTATAACAATTTTTTTCGAATAAAACTCTATGATGCTTGCTGTAAGAGAAGATTTTGAATGACAAATGGTGTGTCACGCATACCGACAATAGTGATGTGTCCATATAATACATTCTTGTGAACTTATCGATAAAGATACTACGAAATAAGTGAATAAAGTGAAGATTAAAGTGAAGGTTAAAGTAAATACCAAACATCGTTTCTGATATAATATAGTTTAGTACGTATTGTTATTATATTATTATTATGTATTACTAACGTTGTTAAATAGAGCGTTGTAAAATTTTATGAGATATCAGCTACATAGCAAGCAAATTAAACTGCCTCATTAGTCTAGTGGTTCCAAGTGCGACTTCTAAGCTAGATGCTGGGTTTGATTCCCAGGCCGAGCAGTGTTATTGGGTGTTGGTGTGAAATTCTCAGTATCAGCTCGGATCGATTTGATCTGTGCCCAGTCAGAGGTGATAAGCTCGCCCCCCTATTATTATTATAGGACCTAAACATACCGTTAAATAGCATTCGACTTGAACAATATCAACATAATTATTTATATTTCTATAAATTATTTAACTTAAAAAAATATATCAACTGAAATAACTGATTACCGGTTTTCAATACACATTCCATCACACCTGCATTCCTCGAAGAGTTGAGTTGAAAATACCACCAAACTGTGGGTGAACATTAGTTCAGCCACAGTTCGCCGGTATGTTTAGGTCCCATGTAACAGGGGGGCGAGCCTATTGCCATTAACCGGTAACAAATCCAGACTCTGTGCTGTTACTGAGAATTTCATAGAAAAATCCAATAACCCTGCTCGACCTGGGGATCGAACCCAGGACCTCTAGCGTAGCAGTCGTCGCGCTTGTGTATGAGGCAGTCAATAAATTATGATATAATGTGAATAATTACACAAATAATTATATTTTTCATAATGATATCTAGGTATTTTAATTGGAAAGTACATGGAGTGGTAGAGTACCTACCTAACATTCATTTGTGATAGTATTTTTACTCGACTATCAAAAAAGGAAGAGTGATGACTTACGGCCGATTTCTATATCCTAACTGACAGTAGATTTGCTTACTAGAAATAGGATTTTGACAGTAGCTGTATGGAGCTTGTGTCAAAATTCTATCTCTAGTAAGCACATCTAATTATATTAGTATTTTGGATTCTAAATTAGTTTTAGCTCCGTAATTCATACTGACTTCTGAGACGGTTAGGTGAATATTAGAAATATTATAAAAACGCACTTTACGGATTCTATCGCTTTATATTTTTTTTTTACAGTAACAAAATCCCTATATCATGTTTACGAGATTAAAAATTTGCATCACAAGCTAAATTTTTGTTAGTATACTGGAAAGAAATATAGGTAATTTTAAAAATGAAAAATAGTCAATAACATTTTATCGATATTGCATGCACTAATTGAATAGCGGCATCAATTTGGTTAGGTAAGCAAAACATTCTAGAACAATTAATTGCCAATAAAAGAAAATCAACTCTATTTCTATAGGAAGAGGGATAACTTTAGATTGTCATTTTGTGCTATGTTTGGCGGAAGAAAATTCAAACTTATTGTTTAGGCCTAGGTCACCTGAACTTCACTTTCTAGGTTCCGACCTAATGTACTTGACTGTTGAACTGAACTCTTGAACTGTTTTAGAACTATTTAGCACTGTTTCCAACTGTTTGGGATTATTTTGAACTAACTACCTAAAATGTACGGCGTGAAGTCATTAACTCGCGGAGACTCTTAACACCGCCATTCAGAAATACGCGTCATAGGCACAGTGACATCTCTTGGTCAAAATATGAACTAAAATCTTCAAAATGACATGAACATACCGCCCACCAAGGACATTATTGAAGAATAAATGTCCTTCGCAAAACCATAAAACACCAATTATTTTAACTTAAACTGAAATAATATCTCTGGTGAGTGGCATTAACAAGAACTAAACTAAACAATGAAATTAAACGTTAACAGAACTAAACATTATACAGAACTTAGAAATAATAAATAATTGACATAATACATTATATCAAAACTTATGAACTTATGAACATGTAAACAAACATAGAACTAAATATCATGAACTGACACAAATACATTACATGAAGATCTTATATCTCAATCATTTTTATAAATCTAATATAATACTAACTTCCAATAAACTCCTAATCATTAATAGACTCACACAATGAATAAATTTTATACAGAACTCTTTTAGCGTTTGACATACAATCATGACCTATAATACTATTGGGACTGGGATATTTCTGACCTTATTTTTTAAACAACCAAGTAACCAACAGCAGGAGTTAAATGATTCCGTCACAAGAACTATGTAACCGATCTTTGGTTCTAGAGTTTGAACTGACCATCTATGAACTAAATTACTAAATCTTCTGAAACCCTTGTCAAAAAATCTTTAAAGAACTCATAGAACTCATAGCTGGCATCAGGAACAGTAATTCACAGTTCACCAACTAGAAAATGACCTGAAGCAAAGCAAACTGAGTCACATACTCATTTTACCATAAATGACAGTTGCATCTGCTTATAACTCTTTTTAAATGGAATTTTAGCGCTGCGTTCCACAACTTGCTATGATCTCCTGTTATTCGTAAACATCCATGAACTCGCACTTCAGCACTGCAACAACTCTAAACGGTAAGTATTGAATTTTTGTATTAATAAAACTGGTATGTAATCATACCAACTAGTAACGGTTAACCATAACTTCTGAATGATGGTCTTAGCTAATATTATACTGAGTGATATCCAGCCAAACGGCTCGAATAAGTACACAATATCAGATATAATATGCATTTAGTAACTTTTTCAGATAACGAGGGGAGCTGCAAGGTGAACTTGAACTCGTCTGCACCATGGTACTATCACCAGGTAAGTTCTAATATTTTAGTACTAACAATTATCTCTCCTCCATTTTTACCTTTGAACAACTCCTCTGTAAAGTCTTTATTTCCTTTATTATAGAACTCTTCTTTAGTAATTCTTTACTTTTTCTGTTCCATTTCTGTATTTCAAATTGAACTTTCTTTAATAATTCTTTCATTTCTCAAACGTTTTCCTTTTTCTATTGTTGAACATCCTGCCATCAAATTATCAGTATAAAATCTTATATTTTCATATCTTATATCAGGACTATTTTGCCACACTATTCTTTGATCTGCCACATCTGCTACTCTCACTTGGCGATACATTTTCACTATACCTGCAACAAGTACTATATAGTTTTCTCTCCCATGTAACACAGAGTGCCGTAGATTGGTCTTTAATTTAGAACTTATCATTAACGAATCGTTAAGGAAGCACTTATCATTCTTCCAGTACTTGTTGAAGACTACGCAACTTTTATATACAGCTTTATCGAACTTCATATCTGGTTTCTGTATAATTCTTATATGATGTAATTGTAAATATTCTTCTAAAATCTTTGTGTATCTTTCTTTCAGATCATGATTCTTCTTCTTCTGTAACATTTGAAATCTTTTCAGTTCTATATCTCTACTGTTACCACAAACACTCACAGTATTTTGATCATTAACTGGCAACTTTACTACGTAACGTCCGTCTGTCGCTCTTGTAGGACTACAAGCAAATAACTTTTCATACTTCTGTTCTTGTTCTGTAAGTATTATTTCCGCATTTGGTAATTGGTCTTCTATTTCCCTGAACTTTTTATACATGTCATTTTCATTTAACCGGACATGCATTGCCGTGAACTCATTTTTATTCTTATTCTTGTTTTCCAGGTGAGCTACTCCGGATAGTATCCAGCCAAGGCTAGTGCACTGTGCAACCAACAATCCATTTGGATCTTTCTTCACACCATCTCGCAATACCTTACTGTACACATCCGCACCCAACAAGATGTCTATCTTATTAGGCTCGTTGAACTGTGGATCTGCCAATACTAAATGATTTAGATCTAACCATTCTATTGGTTTCAGCTGTCTTTCCGGTAGATACGGAGTAATATTGTTTAGAACATATGCCTTTATTACCAGCTGAAAACCGGACTCCGTCAAAGATTGTAGTACGAACGTAACTGTGTAGTTCGTTACAATTGACTTATTTTTACCAAGACTAGAGACAATACCTCTAGTCGGACTCTTCTTTAATCGCAGAAACTGTACGGCAGCTTCTGTGATAAAAGACGCTTGTGAGCCCTGATCTAATAAAGCCCTCATTACTTGAGGCTTTTGCGCAGAAGTCTGAACTTTGACTAGCGCAGTAGCTAGAAGAACTTGACCTGGACTAGCGATCTTCTTCCTTGATAGACAAGAAACTAGTGGCACATTATCCACCATCTCTGTCTCTTCAATGCATGTACTATAATCCTTCTCTTGATCTTTCTGCGCATTTGAACTATAATTGCTGTCTGTATGTAGTAGAGTATGATGTCTCCTACGACATACACGACAAGCCATGGTGATTCTGCAATGATTTACCATATGATTTCCACCGAGACAATTGAAACATATTTTATTATTTTCCACGAACTGACGTCTCTGATCAACGTCTAAATTGGCGAACTTTGTACAGAAACACAATTTGTGTCCTTCACCGCAATGTTCACATCTCAGTGCAGCATGCCCAGTCTTTGTAAAATAAGAACTGCGAGTGTTAAACAACACCTTATGACTCGCTTCTGTTTGGGGACTGCCACGCCACTGTCCTATTGCCTTCTGAGGTTCTATGAACTCAAGAGCTCTGAAACGACTTTCAAGGAATGTTTTGAACAGATCTAAAGTTGGTAATTCCTCTGAGGAAACCTTTAACTCCCATTGCTTGCGTGTTTCCTGGTCGAGCTTGGACGAAACTATATAAATAATTATTATGTCCCAAGAAGCTACATCAATTCCTAAATTATCCAAAGCACTCATACAATCAGTTGTCGTATCTAATAAATGTTTTAACGTGACTGCTGACTCTAAACTTACACGTTTCTGATCAAATAGACGTTGTAAAATACAATTAGCTAAATGCCGTTTATTATTATATCTATGTTCTAACTGCGCCCAACATACCGAATAGTTAGAAGCGGTAATAGGTATTTGCCGAAGCAATTGCTCTGCTTCGCCCGTTAAACATCCTTTTAAGTAATGTAATCTTTGAACGTCATCTAACCCTTTATTAAAATGCACGAGTGACATAAAAAGATCACGGAAACTAGTCCACTCAGCGTACTTTCCAGAAAAAGTAGGAATATTTATTTTCGGTAACCTAACATTATTAAAATATTTACTCTCACTAGAAGATATCTGTTCGCGGGGTTCTTTTACTAAAAACTTTTTCTGAATATCTTTTAATTCAGACTTGTACATAATAAATGTTTCTTCAGTTTTGTCATACATATCTGAACTAAAATATGCCCCCTTCATATCATCTAATGTAGCCTTTTCAATAATATTTATGCGTATCACTAAATCTTTTCCACTGCTCTTCTAAAGTCTCTAACCTAGTGTCTATATATCCTTCTGTTATTCTTTCTTTGGGTGATTTTTTAAAATTAGTTCTACCCTTTTCTATGATATTACGAGCATCTACTTGCAACTTTAATAAAGACTCCATATTTTTAAACCTTGAAACAACCTTTAACCTGCTTAAAAGAAATCACAAATTAAATGGTTATCAATAAAATTCGGCAAGCTCTAAAATTACAAGTTAAAGTTAAATATCACTAATTTTACAAGACAATAACAAAAGACACTAAATTATTCTAAGTCAATTTTTTTTTTTTTTTAAATAACGGATTACTCGATTTTTCCCAAGTGTTTTGTAAACAGTTTGAACTTTATAAAAATCGAGCATAGGTTCCTTGTAGTAGCACTTTCTTCTTAAGTTATAAATTAGTACTCACAGTTATGCACTGAACTCGCATACTAAATACCCTCTGTTGACTCCCTGCCAACTCTATGACTCCACTGCAGCTCGTCCTTGCCACGCTTATGACTTGACAGCTGATGACCTGGATGCCGCTTCCACGCAGGAACCTGCATCCGCCTGTGGATCCTCCAACGGTGACCTCCTCGGCCTCTTCTTGAACTGGGTATCTTTACCCTGGTGCTTTTTCACAAGCACCTAGGTGCCATCAGTAGCGATCCACTACTGTGTCGACGCCTACTCCACGACTGGATCTGCTGACCCAGTCAAAATCCGGCAATCCGGCTCCGTAGGACCATGTTTAGGCCTAGGTCACCTGAACTTCACTTTCTAGGTTCCGACCTAATGTACTTGACTGTTGAACTGAACTCTTGAACTGTTTTAGAACTATTTAGCACTGTTTCCAACTGTTTGGGATTATTTTGAACTAACTACCTAAAATGTACGGCGTGAAGTCATTAACTCGCGGAGACTCTTAACACCGCCATTCAGAAATACGCGTCATAGGCACAGTGACATCTCTTGGTCAAAATATGAACTAAAATCTTCAAAATGACATGAACACTTATTTTATCATTTTATTGTAATAAACTGAAAATAATACTTCCCGATGATACGAAATCCCTTCATGTGATAGATTTTTACCCCAGCTATGGTTTTTGTATTCTTAAATGGCACAAAAGGGCCTTTTATTATTTTTTTTTAAGTTTTCGACGCATGTTTGCGCGTTGGCTATCTGCGAACGCGACTGAGAGCACTTTATACGGCAAGTGAGTACATCGTACCAGACTAGTGGAAACAAGGTTACGCCCACTTACTGCTTCTAGGTACTTCTTTGTTCTGTGGGTATAATCAACTAAGTGTGCGTCGGAATTTTACATTTTGTCGCATATTTGGTGAAATTATTCCCTGGCATAGAACATAACCCGGAGGTACTATGGAGGTTGAGTTTGTGTGTACCAGACGACTATGTAGGAAGGCGGCGGAGCCCGCCCCTGTAAGTAGCCGAATGCCGCCAACCGGCGAATGCTGCTCCCCCAAATGCAACTTAATTGGCAAAAACAGGAAGTTTAGATTTGAATGATCAATTCAATATTGTACTCGAGTTTCGTATATCCGAATACTTTAATACGAACGAGAACGAACACGAAGTTTGATGAATGAATGATTCTAGTCTATAACTTATGTATTAGAAAGTTCGAGATGATTGAATTGATTGATAGATGGCGTTACCATAAACATGAGCCGTAAAGTTATGATTTATTTAATTATCTAAGATTAATCTTCTAAACGATAGCTGTCAAAAAGTACTCATTGAGCAAAAGTATTGAACACAAAGTATCGAGAACAAAAGTATCCGTATCAAAACGAAAAGTACTCAATAGCACAAAGTATCGAGTATCGATATTTTTCGTGTTCTTAAAGGTAAACGCACACTTATTCGAAACGAACGAGTCCAACGAAACGAATTTTAGAATTCTTTATAAGAAATCCTATGAAACTCGCACACCTGCCCGCGTCGAATCATCCGAATCTGGGAGAACCCCAGAAATCCTAGATGAATTCGGATTATATCATCAGATTTAGCGCGGGTGATGCGGTCAACTTAATCGATGTGCTCGCATCGCATTCTAAGTATTCTAACAGTTGCGTACGATAGAGCAACGCGCGAGTACTACTTCTTCTTTTTTTTGCGGTCGATTCTTTCGGTGCGGCAATGAATGTGGCCGCCTTGACTTCGAATTGTTCGACGCGTTCGGCTCGGATAAGTGTGCGTACACCTTATTAAAAATACTCATTACTCTTTGTCATTGTCTATGTCTGCGCTGTCATCCAGTGATGGTCGTTATTACAACAGCAAATTACGTAATGCATTTTTCTTCTCCAATCTATAATGCATTAGTGAAAATAATAATATCACGCTGTCAAATAACATTGCTGTCGCCGCCATGGCATTCCATTTCCACGATCGCGCTGCGCGCGCATCGCGTACGATAATGATCTTACGCTACATGACCTTAAGGTTCATTTGCTTTTCGAAGTGACCAACGCTATTGCTATCCGTTGTCATTCAGTCAAATGTGTTTTCTCAAATATAAGCTTTTTAGCATAGAAATAAAGTCGGTTTTGGTTATTTTATGAATTATCATTATTTAGTAACACAATAACACAAGAAATGTAAACATTTTGGTTTCGTTTGGCGACGATTTTTATTACATTATGATAGTATTGGAATCAGGCTACTTATTATATCAAATCAAGTGAGTATATTAATCCATTTATAAATTTTAGGCGAGATGTGTCGTTGTAGTTGTATTTGCGAAAACATTCAAGGTCACCCGCGATTTTGGGCAAATTTCGCACATTCTGATTCCGCGCATTTTGTATATTAGCCAACGTTTAGCTTGTTGTAAAACCGCAACTTAACAGAATAGCAGAAGCAGTATATAATAACAGCTTTTGAGAAATAACATAACAGCATAATTAATTATCAAAATGTAGCCGTTTTTGCCACCACTAGTCACTACTGTCATCATCAGCTGAGTCGTACTGAATTGATAGACGTGTAAGACGTAATATTCAAAATAAACACAAGATTTTGATATTTAATAAAATAAATGCTTGATGCATTATGGACGACGAAAACAAATTGCCACTAAAGCGAGTGGAGTTCTCATTGACCAAGTTCAATGAAGTGGCAATCCCTCATCATTTGGATTTGCTACGACAACATAAGGCGAATATTATCAAGGTAATACCGTTGTCTATTTTATAACCTTTGATATAAGCGGGAATAGTTCAGAACGGTAAATCGATGCGTAATAGATAAATTCGAATCGTCACTCATTATGCTGCAATGCTAGTAAATGACAATGACTGGCTCGTGTGGTGCACAGTGCACGAAGTAGCTGAAAGTCTGACTGAAAGATCGACTGCTCTTGGCGGGTTCTATTCTTGCACGTTACATATATTTGTATATTTAACCCTATTGCCGCATAAGTACTTAGAAATAGAAATCTTTATTTGCAATAAAAATGTGGTAGGTACATAAGGTGATACAACTGGTAGTAGAGACACACACGTTTGTCATATTATTGACATGCAAATAGTATACAAATTATATAATAATAAGTATGTCATTGTTATTATTAATGTCAATAGCTACAACACACAATTTACAATTTTTTATTACAATTAATTAATTCAGTCACTGTATAAAAATGTTTGTTTAAGAGCCAGACCTTCAATTTTTTTTAAAATAAAGTGGTTGAGTGTTCTTTCAAATTGCTTGGAATCGCATTATAAATACGGCCACACATAACAAAGCAACTTGCTTCTCAACTCTTTGTTGCTATTGATTATTTTTAAAATATTACCCTTCATAAGCTTAATCAGGATGTCAAGCCTACCAGATGTGCTTGCAGGCACTGCTTCAATGAATTTAGTTACTGTTATATCTAAACATTGTGGGTACATTGAAATCTTTAATTGATTCATTCTATTATAATTATATGCAACTACCTACCAGACTTGAGTTAACACTCTGTCACTTTGTCTTTAAGCAAGTACTACCCTAGTGCTTATTACGAAATAAAACAAGGTTACCTAATTGTTGTTTTATTGGACATAATAGTTACATATGCCCAATAGTGAATCCAGGGGCTACACCTATGGGGTCCAAGTAATGGAGTCCACCCCTGACAAATTAAACTTAATCTTATTATCTTAGTTTCTTAGAACTACAGTAAGTATTCGTACAGTACTACACTAGTGGTTTTCCAATCTATTCCATTTTAAGTAGGTATTGTATGGTTTTTGTGTTTACCCTAATAAAACCTACTCTGAGCTGGGTCAAACCTGTCTTTGGAAATTAAAATCCTGGGATCCTGGTTACTCAAATCTTGGATGTAAAATGTTTATCCATTTCATTTAGTTTAGGCTGTTAGAAGTTGCTAGCTTGTCTTAGTAAAATTGAGAATTTAACATTTACACATTTAAATATTTGTACTTTGCACATATTGATCAGTGCACAGACTAATATAGGTACCTACTTGTGATATTTATTTATTTATTCAGGGAAAACAAAAAGTTAGGTACACATTCATCTCGCAAGTTTAATCCACGTATTTTATATAATTTAAATAGTCTAAAATCTTGAGTAAACAGAGTTATATAACCAGAATTATGAAACAAAAAATCTAAAATACTAAATTAAAAATACCAAATTACAGAAATTTAAAAAAAACAAATGTTACTAAAGAAACTACATAGTAAGGACAATAATTAAGTAATAATATTTATTATGTGCTTTCATTAATTTTCAAATCAAAGCAAATTTAGGAGTGTATAATGTAAATAATAGGTAGGGGAAAAAGTTTCTTCGCATTTAATATGAAAACTCAAGACATTTTTTTTTTCAAAGTTTATTTACATTTAATTATATTATAACATACATATATGTACCATTTTGCTCAACGACTTTTTGCCATCTTGTGGGTAGTGACATGATCCCATTGTTGTAGAAATTTTGGGACTTCTGATCAAAAAAACGTGACAAGTAGTTTTGGCAGTCCTCTCTTGATGTTAACCTGACACTGCCTAAAGAATTCTGAAGAGATCGAAACAGGTGGAAATCTGAAGGTGCAAGGTTAGGGCTATATGGCGGATGCATTAACACCTCCCAGCCAAACTCTCTTAATTTTTGCTGAGTGGCCAAAGATGTGTGTGGTCTAGCGTTATCGTGATGAAAGACCACACCCTTTCTATTGATCAATTCCGGCCGCTTTCTTGCTTTAATTTTCTTGCTTTCTTCCTCATCAGTTGTTGAGGCAGTAAAGATCCGAATCGATGGTTCTGCCTGGCCGTCAAACCTCATAATGAACAATGCCCTTCCAATCCCACCATACTCACAGCATCACCTTATTGCGAGTTAACCCGGGTTTTGCCACAGTCGAGTTTGTGAAGCCTGACCGACCTTTTCGCACGTTCTTGTCGTACGTGATCCACTTTTCATCACCAGTTATCAATCTCTTTAAAAACGGTTCAGTTTCATTACGTCTCAATAAAGAATCGCAAATGAGTACACGGTTCATTAGGTTTCTTTCAGTGAGCTCGTGTGGCACCCAAATACCGAGCTTTTTTGTAAACCCAGCTTTTTTCAAATGGGTCAAAACTGTTTTGTGGTCAATCCCCAGTTCTTCAGCTACGTCGAAAATACTGATATGCCGATCTTGTTACACTTTTTCAAAAATTTCGTCAATTTTATCTGTAACAAGGCGACCAGAGCGAGGTGCAACTGTAACATCAAAATTCCCGGATTGAATACGCTTAAACCAACTTTGTGCTACTCTTGCTGACACTGCATTAGGTCCACAAACGTCACAAATTTTTGTCGCGGCTTGCATTGCATTTTCCCCCTTTTTGTAATAAAACTTAAAAATGTATCGAATTTCTTCATTAGATTCACTCATTTTGACAGAAAGAAAAACAAATGAAAAATAGCGGGAAACAAATTTTTACTAATTTGTTTCTTTTTTTTAAATGTAAGTAACTTTTTTAATGTTATCAAAATCAGCCAGATAAAAATAGTACAGCCAATCTATTCATTCTCTTTCCATGTCATTAGGACCCGTCAACATCATCATTTGATTTTTTATACCCAGTTGCCCCCACCATTGATGATACCACTCATGACTGGTGACAACGGCACATTTTTTTCCAAAAAATGTGCTGTTTGCCACCCGTGGTAGTGTCACCAGGGGTGGCAATTGGGAGTGTAACTCTTTTAGTTCCTAGTTGCCACCAGTGGTGACAGATGGAAAAAATAAATTGATATGCTCACAGTAGTGGTAGTGCTGGAGCTGACTAAATAGTGATTAGTTATGTGAATTCAGTTTTTTTTTCACAAATGATAGTAAATAGATGATATATTTTATTATTAAATGCACATGGAAAACGAGAGAAATAAAACTTTTACACATCAATTGGATGGAAGACATATATTTTTATATTATTTTATACATATAGTTTCAGAACAATCTATACTTATAATAAATGTGTAGAGAGGTCAATTCTGTACATGAAATATATTTCCAAAATAACTATTAGCGGGTGATTAGTGATCGATACTGACGCCAAAAATGCAATCAGTAAAATTTTTGTCTATCTGTCTGTCTGTCTGTCTGTCTGTCTGTCTGTCTGTCTGTATGTTCGTTATAGAAACAAAAACCACTCGACGGATTTCAACGAAACTTGTTACAATTGTTCTTCATACTCCTGGGCAGGTTATAGTATACTTTTCATCACGCTACGATCAATAGGAGCAGAGCAGTGAAGGGAAATGTTGGGAAAATGAGTGATTCATGAGAAAGGTTTCAAGCTATAAAACATCACGCTACAACCCTTAGGAACGGGGCAACGCAGGTGAAATCGCGGGCGAAGAACTAGGGAACAAAGTAACTATTCCACGCGGATGAAGTCGCTGGCAAAAGCTAGTTTGAAATAAAAGAAGAATTAAGTAGGTAACTTATAGACACAAAATTGCGAATTCCAACAAAGAATAAAAACCCTCGAAAATAATCGAACATCGACAGTTGAGAAACACAAGAATAAAAACCCGCCAACTATCGACAATGAGACCTTGGCCTTAGAATTCCAAGAGCGAGTGGAGCGGCAGTGCAACGTTGTTATTTTCGGCCTACTTGAACTTAATGATAAAAACTCGCTAATGAGACGTCAACAACAAACAAACGAATAATTATTATAATTAGGACTATTTAAAATTTATAAATGAGTTTCGTAAAGAATTGTCATAATGTCAAGAGAATGATGAGTTAGATTTAGCTATAAAAAAGGGTATACCAAAAATTATTAAAGTTGAACCAAAAAGAACACTACTGATAAACCATACAAAGTATTTTAACGTCTACAAGATTATTTTATGCCAACATTCGAAGTCTGAACAAAACCAGGAAGCTTAATGAATTAAAATGCATTTTACAATTTTTTAAGGACCCAACCCACCTGATCTTACAAGTTACTGAAACGTGGATAAAATTGACAACTGAAGCACAACTACTGGATATAGCTAACACACATTTACAACATTCGAACGGACGATATTGGCGGTGGTTTGTCCATGTTCATACACAAAAATATTAAATTGGAAATCAAAGAGAATCGATACATGCATGGGAACAATTTTCTATTCATACAATTACTGAGTCTTTTGCTCACATTTGGTGTAATTTATATTATAAACCACCCAGTACAAATATAACACAGTTTTTTTATATTTATACATTGATATTGGAAAAGATAACACAGAAATCAATAATACTTGGAGATTTTAACATAGATTTACTGCGAAATGAAGGTAAAACCACTGATTACTTGAATATAGTTCAGGAGTCAGGATACCACATAATAAACAATCTGCACAAAAATTATGCCACCTGTCAGACCACCCAGTCAAGAAGTATAATTGATCACATAATGTGCAAATATCATGGATGCAAGTATACACGTAGCCTTAATAGAATTATCGCTCTCGGACCATAAGCAGATCTACATACACTATACAACTCAAAGAGTATAAGTAGTCGATTAATGACAAGTTATATGTATAAAAATACACAAGAAAAGAACTCATTACCAGAAGAAGATAACTATTGCAGTTTAGAAAAATATATAAAGCAACAAATCTATAATGCAAAAATAACTTATTTCAGAAGAACTGGATTACAAGGAAATAATCGAATCAACTTTGGCACAACTATCTCGCGGATCCTGAAAACGAAACACTAAAAAGTAAATTTACAGTCACAAAGGAAAAAGTAAACAAAATTATTAAACTAGAAATGATGAGTTATTATCAGTTAAGAGTTATTATTATTCTTTAAATAAATGCAACAAGAACCCAAGGAAGATGTGGAACTTAATAAATACTCTTGCCAAACAAAATCGATACTGGTTCCGCTCGTCAAAAATTAATTGTTAATAATAATCTTATCATACTTGGTAAAAATATATGTAACTCTTTTAATGAATATTTTGCCACCATTGGTTCTCAAAACTTTAAATCAAATTACCCTTATCAACACAGTACCCTAATTATTGAAAACAGCACCTCTTTACTGGCAGAACTATCACCTTGTACAAATGAAGAAGTAATAAAAATTATAGATAATTTGGATAATATTTCCAATTGATTAAAAATTGATTTAACTAACATGTTATATTATGTTGTCCCCAGAACAGTGTATAAGCGAAAGGTGCGCGCTGGTAGACTATTTTCCAGTAGTACTTGCCATTCTAATACTTGTTTGCGCTCACCAGTTCGCAGAATCATAGATACCTACAATGGGACTTTTGAACATATTGTCATTTTTGCATATTGTAT
This sequence comes from Acronicta aceris, assembly GCA_910591435.1. NCBI lineage: Eukaryota > Metazoa > Arthropoda > Insecta > Lepidoptera > Noctuidae > Acronicta > Acronicta aceris. The sequence continues at coordinate 9,744,286 of OU342783.1, read as the reverse complement.
TTAGTAGTTGTCTGTTGTTCCTTTTGAATAATAAAAAATTACTAGCTGTGGTATTGAGGGGGTAACTACTAAAGCCGTAAAGTGTATAAAAAATCTTATTGCAGTCAGTTTTACCAACTGTATTAACAAATGTTTCGATGATGGTGTGTTCCCGGAAAGCCTTAATTAAGATGGCAAAGGTAACCCCTGTACATAAGTCTGTACCTAAAACTGACCCTAGTAACTACCGCCACATGTCAGTATTACCAGTGATGTCAAAAATATTTGAAAAGGTAATATATAGCCGCTTATTCCAGTACATAAAAGACATAGACTTCCTCTACAAATATCAGTATGGATTCCGATCACTTTCAAATATATTGTCAGCATCTATTGATTTAGTGACTAAAATTAAACAAAATATTGATAAGAATCGATTCGCGCTAGGAGTTTTTAGAGACCTAAAAAAAGCATTTGATAAGATTAAGATTAAGAGAGATTTATTATTGACTAGCTTTTGCCAGCGACTTCGTCCGCGTGGAATAGTTACTTTGTTCCCTAGTTCTTCGCCCGCGGTTTCACCTGCGTTGCCCCGTTCCTAAGGGTTGTAGCGTGATGTTTTATAGCTTGAAACCTTTCTCATGAATCACTCATTTTCCCAACATTTCCCTTCACTGCTCTGCTCCTATTGATCGTAGCGTGATGAAAAGTATACTATAACCTGCCCAGGAGTATGAAGAACAATTGTACCAAGTTTCGTTGAAATCCGTCGAGTGGTTTTTGTTTCTATAACGAACATACAGACAGACAGACAGACAAAAATTTTACTGATTGCATTTTTGGCGTCAGTATCGATCACTAATCACCCGCTGATAGTTATTTTGGAAATATATTTCATGTACAGAATTGACCTCTCTACAGATTTATTATAAGTATAGATAAGTCATAGTATCATGTTAGAAAAGGTAAAAAGCATTGGTATCACTGGAAAAGTTTACAATATATTCGAATCTTACCTTACAAACAGACCTTGTAAAAATAGACAATTACCAAAGTGAAGCCGCAAAAATGGTATGCGGCGTTCCACAGGGTTCAGTTTTGAGGCCGTTACTTTTCCTAATTTACATCAACAGTATAAGTACTATTGGGCCCACAGGAAATATTTCACTGTACGCAGACAACGTGTCTTTTTACTTTGTGCAATCAATCCATAGCGTTGCCACTGAAGCCCAACACGATCTCAATAAACTAAATATGTGGCTAAAGCAAAACTTAACGTAAACAAAACAAAAACATTCCTGATTTTCCCCCGCTTAACAATATACAATACATTAGTGAAACCACATCTGGATTATTTGATCCAAGTCTGGGGGCTGGCTGCTCCTACCAACTTAGGTACAAGAGTTACACATAACACTATATAAACTAATAAAAGTTGTTGTGTTTGTGTTGGATAGTCCATTTATCGAGGAAGGTTATAGGCTATATCATCACACTACGCCTCTTAGAACGGAGCAGCGTGGATGAAACTGCGAGTTGGTCGCTAGTAATAAATAAACGAGACAGCTAGACTCGTCTCATCCCACGCACGAGTACAGTGCTCTAAAGTTAGTGCCGGCTGTAATTGTATTGGCACGAGAAGTAAATGATTATACTTGTTAATGTGGTGATACGATGGTGTAGTACGAGGAGCAGGGCGAGTACGTGCGCGCGCGCAGCGAGCAGGCGCACGCGCGGCGCGTGGCGGCGCAGCTGCGCGCGCTGCTGCAGCAGCTGGACGCGCTGCGGCAGCAGGTGCGCGAGCCCGAGCGCGCGCGCTTCGACCGCCTCACGCAGCGCTCGCGCGACACCACGCTGCGCGCCATCGTCGACTATCTCGGTAACCGCGACCGATCACGTCTATCGCTATTTATACATTTTTTTTTGGTTCTTAGCAGTCGGTACACCAAAATGTTCTTACCGAACCGACAATATTAATCGACACGAGTAATGGTGAAAGTTATGAATTAGTCATTCTTAATATTAATAATTCCTAGTCTTACAGTACAACAGTATACGAGTATACAGTTTAAAAGCACGCTTCAAGCAATCATTGTAAAAAGTTGTCTTCCCTTTGGTTTGGTTTATTTTAGTAAACTTTGTCTTGTAGGTTTAATAGAGGACAGCTGTAGGGCGTTGGTGTCGTCGGCACCGGGTCACCGCCGACTGACGGGTGAGCTAGGTCTGCATGACTCGTGCGATAACCAACTGTCTGTTTTAATTGATCACCTTGGAGTTATGTGCTATTAATCCAAACCAATTATGTTTAAAGAATGTTCTCCTTCGATATCGGCTGGAGTGTAGTGCATGGCTCACCGTTAAGTTTAGTGTGTTCTACATATAGTGCGCGCACTAATGTTATCCTAGTTTCAGGCTGGCGGCAGTGAAGGCACCGGAACCTATTCATTGATTTGTCCTTGCTCCTCTGTGTACCCGGCCGTGGTCCTTTATGTAGGTATTGTCGAGTTTATCTTATGTGAGATTTATCATGGTGCCAGGAACGTCTCCGCTGTCGATAAATCGTAAAGTGTCAGAAGTGGAGCCGGCGGCGGCGAGCGCGGTGTCGACGGACTCGGTGGGCGTGGTCGCGCACGAGCATGTGCCCGCCCGCGGCCGGGACGATGATGCCGACACTCCACCAGAGTTTGCCACACAGATCCAACTTCGCGTCGAAGACCACGTGAGATGCATAACATTTTGTCTAATAATCTAAAATTGACATTTTCAAAAAGGATTGAAAAAGTTCACCATGTTAAAAGAACCCTGTCCGACCCGAAAGGGGCATTATTATTTATGTATCCTAGTCACATCACCAAATAAATTAAGAAACATTAATTATACATTCATGAAAGTAAACATTTATGTTTTTTATTGATTTCTGAGACTTACGCGAATATTCGACATATTGAAACCAAACAGCTTACGGATTCTATCGCGTCTAACTCACATTAATAATCCCGACGTTTCTCTCGACGTTTGTCTGCCCGTGACCATGGACGCTGTAAAGGGTCCGAAACGTCGGGATTATTAATGTGAGTTAGACGCGATAGAATCCGTAAGCTGTTTGGTTTCAATATTTATGTTTTTTTATTGTTTTGTAATTTTTTAGGTTGGTGGCACTTGACAAACGAATGGTGTGGTCCAGTCACTGATCTCTATGCTACTAGCCATAGAGTATTGTAAAGTTCAGTGGGTCCATGAGGTCCAGTCAGTGGTATCGTGGTCAGGTGCCATTGTTATTTTTTATCTTATCCTTTTTTGTGTACCTATAAAGTATTATAGAGGTCAGTGTTTTTTACTGTAACTTTAACACATTGGTCTTTGGTCCAAGTGTTGTGCGTCTTTATTAGTGCGTGAATAAATACTTTTTTTTCTTTCTTCTTTCTATTAGGAACGAGTAATCCCAACGATCCTAAAGTCTATGGATTATTTATTTTAATATAATGCTTTATATTGTTCAGGAGGTGACGCTACGAGAGCGTGAAGCTTTGCTACGCGGCTGGAGCGAGCTGCAGGGCGAGCTGCGCGCGCTGCACGACGTGTGGCAGCACGCGCAGGCCGCCGCGCTCGCGCAGCGCGAACAGGTCAGCAACATAGACAATAGACATACCATTGTACTCGCCCGAGTATGCCGGAAGCTTTGCTGCGCGGCTGGAGCACGACGTGTGGCAGCACGCGCAGGCCGCCGCGCTCGCGCAGCGCGAACAGGTCAGCAACATAGACAATAGACATACCATTGTACTCGCCCGAGAATGTCGGAAGCTTTGCTGCGCGGCTGGAGCACGACGTGTGGCAGCACGCGCAGGCCGCCGCGCTCGCGCAGCGCGAACAGGTCAGCAACATAGACAATAGACATACCATTGTACTCGCCCGAGAATGCCGGAAGCTTTGCTGCGCGGCTGGAGCACGACGTGTGGCAGCACGCGCAGGCCGCCGCGCTCGCGCAGCGCGAACAGGTCAGCAACATAGACAATAGACATACCATTGTACTCGCCCGAGAATGTCGGAAGCTTTGCTGCGCGGCTGGAGCACGACGTGTGGCAGCACGCGCAGGCCGCCGCGCTCGCGCAGCGCGAACAGGTCAGCAACATAGACAATAGACATACCATTGTACTCGCCCGAGAATGTCGGAAGCTTTGCTGCGCGGCTGGAGCACGACGTGTGGCAGCACGCGCAGGCCGCCGCGCTCGCGCAGCGCGAACAGGTCAGCAACATAGACAATAGACATACCATTGTACTCGCCCGAGAATGCCGGAAGCTTTGCTGCGCGGCTGGAGCACGACGTGTGGCAGCACGCGCAGGCCGCCGCGCTCGCGCAGCGCGAACAGGTCAGCAACATAGACAATAGACATACCATTGTACTCGCCCGAGAATGCCGGAAGCTTTGCTGCGCGGCTGGAGCACGACGTGTGGCAGCACGCGCAGGCCGCCGCGCTCGCGCAGCGCGAACAGGTCAGCAACATAGACAATAGACATACCATTGTACTCGCCCGAGAATGCCGGAAGCTTTGCTGCGCGGCTGGAGCACGACGTGTGGCAGCACGCGCAGGCCGCCGCGCTCGCGCAGCGCGAACAGGTCAGCAACATAGACAATAGACATACCATTGTACTCGCCCGAGAATGCCGGAAGCTTTGCTGCGCGGCTGGAGCACGACGTGTGGCAGCACGCGCAGGCCGCCGCGCTCGCGCAGCGCGAACAGGTCAGCAACATAGACAATAGACATACCATTGTACTCGCCCGAGAATGCCGGAAGCTTTGCTGCGCGGCTGGAGCACGACGTGTGGCAGCACGCGCAGGCCGCCGCGCTCGCGCAGCGCGAACAGGTCAGCAACATAGACAATAGACATACCATTGTACTCGCCCGAGAATGCCGGAAGCTTTGCTGCGCGGCTGGAGCACGACGTGTGGCAGCACGCGCAGGCCGCCGCGCTCGCGCAGCGCGAACAGGTCAGCAACATAGACAATAGACATACCATTGTACTCGCCCGAGAATGCCGGAAGCTTTGCTGCGCGGCTGGAGCACGACGTGTGGCAGCACGCGCAGGCCGCCGCGCTCGCGCAGCGCGAACAGGTCAGCAACATAGACAATAGACATACCATTGTACTCGCCCGAGAATGCCGGAAGCTTTGCTGCGCGGCTGGAGCACGACGTGCGGCAGCACGCGCAGGCCGCCGCGCTCGCGCAGCGCGAACAGGTCAGCAACATAGACAATAGACATACCATTGTACTCGCCCGAGAATGCCGGAAGCTTTGCTGCGCGGCTGGAGCACGACGTGTGGCAGCACGCGCAGGCCGCCGCGCTCGCGCAGCGCGAACAGGTCAGCAACATAGACAATAGACATACCATTGTACTCGCCCGAGAATGCCGGAAGCGAACAGGAATGAAGACGGCGACATTCTGTGTCTATGAGCTGAATACGCAAAACGATAATATTAGGTTTGCGTCGCCACAGGGCTAGTAAGCAATGAGGGCTATCGCGTGTGAGTTCATCCTTAGAAGCGCTAGTGTAGCGTGAGATCTCCGTAACGTCAAATTTATTACACTGTGGGTAGCGGTAGATGATGCGGGTTTATTACTAATTAGAATAATTTTATAAACACAGACACTGCGCTTTCCAGTGCGTGGTCTCTACTCGAGAACCTTTCTGCCCCAGCGGCCGTCCGTCCCACGAGCTATGTGCCCCGCCCTCTTTGGCTACTTTAGTTCTTCTACGAATCTCCTAATTTCTGATTCGATCACATAAAGGAATATCATTTTATAATAAATAATTCATATTGTCGACGAAAAGACGTTGCGAGGTTTCCCGAACGCTGTCTAGCCGAGTCGAATTCGACGAGTGACCTTTATTTCGAACTGGACCTACAAATCTGGGTTTTCTTCCAGATAGACGTATTCGTTAACAACTTCGAGAACAGAGTTACCAACGGATATTGGAATGGGTACGACATCGGCGTTTGACATGACTTGTTTTGCCCATGTTCATTTTAAGACACACCTATTGGCAAACTCTGTCAAGGTCATTGAGCCCTTGCAGAGATTCTGCCATGACCTTATCGTCGGCAAATCAAAGGTGAGTGATATACTCGCCATAAATCTTAATGCCGAAAGTCGATGTGGTAACGCTGCAGAGATTGCAGCACCGCCCAAGTTTTAATTGAATCGATGGCTTTCTCATAATAGTCCACAAACGCTAAGGACTTTAAGTACCGGTGTTCCACCCGCTTTCACAAACTCTTTCGTAATTCCGTCGTTATCCTTGTTGTTTTTCAGCTGTTTTAGGGCCATATTAATCTCATACAGGCTGATGTAGGTGCATACAGAAAACCTCATTTATTTTATATTAAAAAAAAAACTTATTCATATCGAAACTGTAAATCAACGGCAACACTGATCGTGAAATTGTGACGTCGCTGCGAGCCATCCCGGGTATAGAATTCCTGTTATCCTTATTATGGGTGGACCTGAAAATGGGTTATGTATCTTAGTAAAAAAATCCCATTTTAATAAAACTAGTTTTTATTTTATCGCATTGTATTGATATTATTTGATTCCAGATGTTTCAGATCCCTTACAACGCGATAAAATCCGCAAAAAGTAGTCTTATTTTAATTTATTTCACATAAATGTCAGAGACCAAAAAAATCCTATGTTATAATTCTTTGTACGACTGTACTTTCCTTCAAATGGATTTATTTGTATATTTATGAAAATCCATCTTTGTCCTTTATCTACATAGTGCTACTTAGCCTGATGGTATGTACATAAATGTGTGTATGTAGGGCATCGAAATGTAGGTACAACTTCAGAATGTAAACTGTCATTACTTGTTCATAGGTGGAGGTGGCAGCAGGCAGTGTAGACGTAGCCGCCGACAACGTGAGCGCCGCGCGCGAGCACCTCGCCGCCGGAGAGAGGTACGTGCCCGGGTAGGGGCCAGTTGTAGTGCACGAGCGCGGGGAGTGTCGAGCGCGGGCAGTGTCGAGCGCGGGGAGTGTCGAGCGCGGGGAGTGTCGAGCGCGGGCAGTGTCGAGCGCGGACAGTGCAGTGGTGACGCTTGCAGGCTGCGCGCGGGCGCGTGGGGCGCGGGCGGCGCGGCGCTGGGGCTGCTGGCGGGCGGCCCGGTGGGGCTGGCCGTGGGCGCCAAGGCGGGCGCGCTGGCGGCCGCGGCCGGCTCGCTGCTGGGCTTCGCGGCGGCGCGCCTGCTGGGCCGCCGCGTGCGCCACAAGGACGACTAGCGCCACGCCACCCCGTGCCGTCGTGACGTCCTACTGCTGTGATGAGCGGCGCTGGCGACGGATCGTTCGGAAACCTAAATTGACGCAACGATTATGGACCTATGTTAACATACTGTAATTATAGTATGCCACGGGTACAATTATGCAATTGTAAATAAATAGGTATTTCAAAGCCTATCTAAAATATTTCGCAACGCACTTGAGACTCCTCTGGTATTGCCGGTGTCCATGGGCGGCGGTATTTGCTTGCCATCAGGTGATCCGCCAGCTCTTTGTCCCCCTATCCCATAAAAAATGTATTTGAATACATTTTTTTTATATATTGTCTAAATTACAGCAATTTTTACTTGTTCAAGGTCAACAAGTAATAGCTATCTCTTTGAAATACCGTACAATGGCACGAATACAAAACTAATTAAATGACAGTAAATTAAAATGATGACTCTCTAGTAGCTAGTAGTGTTCCGCGGTATTACCGCGTTATATTTAGATTTACACTTCTAGTCAGTTCCGTGACTAGCACTGCCAGAGTTGCCCAGGCACAGGGCGCAGACCGTGGAGGGACGCACAAATGACCACAACAGTTTCAACGGTGTAGTTATTAGAAGCTCGCACCAGGTGCATAATAGGCTAGTTACGGTACTGCTACTAGTGAGTTAATCTTATGTGTTAAGAAAAGTCTGTCTGATTCCGATCCGTGAAGGTATTGTTGAGTATCGAGATCTGATTCTAGTCTATTTATAGGTACAATGTATTAAGAAAACCCTGTCTGGTTCGTGAATGTATTGTTACGTATTGAGATCCTGTTCTATTTATTTATTCATTTTCAATTAACAAGAAAAAAATAGGAAACTGTAGGAAACTGAAATGGCAATATTACGGTGGCAGATATCGACACCGTCCCTGAGTGCCAAACATAAGGTCTATGATGGAATTATAAAATTTTAAATATTGCTGGTTTTTTGGCTCTTAATTGCAGCAATTTGGGCACCATGACCTTGAATATTGAACTTCATTACCTAATTACTATGTTTACTCTTATGAATATCTAATGTTTCTTTTTTTTTATTGGATAGGGGGGCAAACGAGCAGACGGATCGCCTGATGGTAAGCGATTACCGCCGCCCATGGATACTCGCAATACCAGAGGAGTTACAAGTGCGTTGCCAGCCTTATAAAAGGGGATTGGGCCTCCGGTAACCTCACTCACTCGGCGAAACAGAACGTAAGCGTTGTTTGACGCCGGTTTTCTGTGAAGCCGTGGTATCACTCCGGCCGGCCCATTCGTGCCGAAGCATGGCTCTCCCACGTATAAACCACGTATTTGGTGATGTGATTGGGTTATGCCCTGCCTGTATGCCCCTTTCGGATCGGACAGGGATTTTTTTAACATATAGTGTATAGTTAGATATCTAGGTGCATGCAGATGTTGATGTGAATCTCTGTCAATAAAAAGTTTTTCACAGGTAATATATTATATATTATATATAACATAAAATATAAGATGTAGTTACTGTGAACAGTCGTAACTCGTACGCTGCACCACGCTGTGATAATGATAATTGTTATATTATACGTATGTCTTCGATTTTTATTCTGTCTGTATAAGTATACTTACATACAATCATAACTAAGTATATTGATGAATAACGCTTTGTTACATATTTTGATTCTACGCCTTTCTTGACTTGGACACAGTATAAATATTATGCAGTAGTCTGTCTTCATATAAACGGTCGGAACGCGAGTCATACCGCGCCTCGAGTTCGGTCTCCGCTCGGTAGCCCGACAGTCGCGAATGTGTCGAAGTAACGAACGAACGTTGTGATATTTTTGTAAGCAGTAAGCGTGCAATTTGTGAATATTTGATTTGATTGAAATAAGCACAAATAGGTTCTTACTTAATATGGCAAAGAGAAATTATAGACTACATTTTGCTGTTTTTGGTTCCATGAATTCTTTAATAACGCACCCAGAGATAACATTTTTTAAATTATCAGGAATCTTCGAACGGTAAGACTATAAAGTATTTTTTATATACATACTAGCACGTGATTTGTTTCTTTTTTTAATAGATGGGTATTCAGTAGGTAGAAGAATTTAAAATACTGTAGGCGGGCACGGGCATCCCTATCGCGTGTTTACGTACCGCGCGGCTGTAGGTAATTATTTCAAGGACAGGGCCGAGTCACAATACTTTATATATGTATATTTATATTATGACTTGGACTATAGCTGATATGGACCGAAGCGTACCCATTTTACATTTGGACATTTTGATGAGGCATACCAAATAAATAAATAAGTAATAATATAATTCACTCTAACTCACTTTCAGTCTAAAGCACGAATTACATTGACCGGGCGCGCGTCATTATTTATTCCGTAGTGCGACAGAGCGCACTTTCTACGCGGTAAAGAACCTCCTTCAACCTCAAGCAAAAGAGGTGTATGGACGCAATACATACCTACCTACGAATTGGACTTTGTAATTGGCCGGATCTGTTGACCAACTATTGTATACATCATTAAATGACGCAACGCACATCATAGCGACAGAGCGGTGTCGATTCATACAAAGCATACGGTCTCCGCTATAAAACAACGCACCTTCCAACTATATTATCAAGTATAGTTAAAAATAATTTATTTCTAATAAAATAATATATTTTATTATTAAACCTTGTTTTCATTTTTAACTCTGTAATGTAATGGTAAGGAGATAACCTGCTAACACGGTAATATTAAGGTAGGTAGTTTACAATTTATTTCTGGTAACATTGGATGGAGTGACCCATCACTGGTCAGTAACTGCCCGCCACCGCAGTCCGCTCCCCAATGAGTATAGTAATATGGGAGTACTCACACCTATTCAGCTACATTCGCTCAACGATTTTGGTCACACTTATACAGTTCTGTTTCTATCAGCCGCGTACAGCGTCTGAAAAGCCACCATAGCGTGTTAAGTACGCTGAAACTCATCTATTATTATTATTATTATATACTTTATTGTACACTAAATTAAACATAAGACAGGACATAGTGAGACAAAATACATACAATGGGTGGCCTACTGCGCACGGCGCTGAATATGCTGCAAAAGCGGTAAGCTAAGTATAGCCCATAGAATTATCCATGTTGAGGGCACAATTAGTATTGTGCCCTCAACATGGATAATTCTATGGGCTATATTTATATCGTTTCGCTTCCTGGAGAACAAATAAAAAAAAAACTTAAAAAATTGGACAGTGGGTCGACCCACTTTGGAGACATTTGGCTGGAGAGTACACGACATTGGTACTCCAATTAAATTCATTAAATATTAAATTAAAATAACTTTAAACCATGGCTGAATTTTCTCAATCCTTGCGTGCACAATGATTGCGTAATAATAAATCAAATCTATGCAGGAAATCTGCCGCGTTCAACGCTGTTCCGCCGCGTTCGACGCTGAATGTGGCGGAACAGCGCTGAACGCGGCAGAACAGCACTGAACTCTATCTTTAGCACTCGCATGATAAAAACACATTTGTCCTCAATTTATACCTGTTTGCCGCGAAAGCAGAATAGACGCGGAAAGCTGAACGGACGCGTACGCGTCTCCATACAAAATCGTTGTTTTCTATGGACATAAGCTGAATAGTGCTGAATAAGTGTGAGTAGTCCGTACATAGGAAACCGCTCCCGCACCTACCACCGCAAGCAGTCCGCTCGCGTTAGTTTGGCGGTTAGCCTTTTATATTTATTATACTTTCTGAGAAGACATTTCTGACATGTCTGTTTCATTTCTCTGAGGGTACCATCTAAACTACACCCTACACATCTGTCCACAATAACACAAAATTATCTCTTATCGAGATCCACTGATCTTTAAGCTAATGCTACTAGAGAGTAATAGAGACGTCAGTGACGGACGAGATCATATCTACATTGAACCACAGATTGTACTTGTGTATTACAATAACAAAGTACTCTGTGGCATAATACTAACATCTCTAAGTAGTCTGTGCTTGTATAGTTTCTGTTTCCGAACGAATAGAAAAACAACAACTTATAAAAATTACAACATGGCTGCCAAATTGACCATGTTGGTGATGAAAGTGGGTCTATTTTCTGGTGTATAGTGAGATTTTTATTTGTTTTACTATGAAATGGTAACATTTATAGTATTTGTTTTTATTTATTGTAAGTGGCAGTAAGAGCTAACATCGATAGGTTATTACAAAAAGTGTACGCGTCAGACGTCACCGGTGGTAGTTCTGTGGTGAAACCTAGCTTGGAGCAAAGCTGTAAGCGGGTGTCTATCTGTAAGATGTCTTTCCCGCCCCGGCCACCGCTGGTGCCGTATGGTATCGCGCCGGGTGTCGTCACAATGCAGATGCCTACACACGTAAGTCCTGCAGGGATCAAAATCTAACCTCTTCACCTCTTATACTCCGATGCTGGACAACAGTTGATACTATAGAATACCCACTGGTTTCTGACACTTCCGCGAATATTATACAATAAAACTACTTTTTACGGATTATAGAATACTGCTTTTGCAAGCAATTTCAGTTACTCCAGTTTCTACTTCATGTATATGGTATCAGGTATTAGTCTATGTGTTTATCTTAATCTTAGATGTCAATAGTGCTTGTAAAAAAGTATGATACCTAGGTATTGGTCAGAGTCACCTTAAGGAGTTACTGACATTTTGCATAGGATCAATTGATTCAATGTGATTTTTTTTTATGGGATAGGAAGGACAAATGAGTAGACGGATCGCCTGATGGTAAGCGATTACCGCTGCCCACGGACACCCGCAACACCAGAGGAGTCACAAGTGTGTTGCTGACCTTTTAAAAAGGGATTGGGCCTCCGGTAACCTCACTCACTCGCCAAAACACAATGTAAGCGTTGTTTGACGCCGGTTTTCTGTGAGGTGTGTTATCACTCCGGTTGAGCCGGCCCATTCATGCCCAAGCATGGCTCTCCCACGTAAAAATCGTTCATTATCAGTTGTTCTTACCCACATCAGAATTGAGATAATGTCACTATGTTATTACATTCTGACAACATTTTCATCCAACAATGGTTTTTTCCCTATAAAAAATCCAATACAAATTTATAAAACTGGTGACTAAGTCTAGGTATAGTATTAGCCTTTCAAGAAATAAACATTGAAGATTCCGTAATAATTGATGACATTTCAAAATTATTAAGCCACCAAAACAGTTTCTTTGTTGTCATATCCTGAGTTTCAAAACACTTTTAGTTATATTTCTTCAATTAAAAAAAAACAGCAAATGTGTGATGGTGTCATTTATACACAGCGGAAACTGAGAAAATTTAAATTTAGGTGAAATACTTAATAGTAATCCAACTATGTAATAGTTACAAACCTAAGAAAAACTATTGGGGCTGCCATTGCCAACTCTGTTGGGTTTGTAGTATGGAGTATTGTAGGAATGCCACCCCAAGAGTTTTCCATGGATTTACAATTATATTATAGGTACCTACCCCAAATTCTCTGACAAATTCCAAATTTATCTTTAAAACATACATACATACATACACTCACGCCTTTCTCCCACAGGGGTAGGCCGAAACTATAGACTGCCACTTGCTATGATTCTTGCATACTTCTTTTGCTTTTTCCACATTCATACATCTTCTCATATATACACGCCGGTTGCGAGTGCTATGCACCTGACCTTTTTGAAGGATTTCGCCAATAAGATCGGCGTATGTCCTTCTAGGGCGACCTCTACCGGCGCTGCCGCTGACATTCGCCTTATAGATTCCTTTCGTTCATTATCTTTAAAAACCAGATCTAAATTGGTCTATCCATTGCACACTGTGTAGAAGGACTGCAAAATGGACATCTTCCATCCATTTTACAGATTGAGAGGGCTTGTTATTAGAAGGGTGGGAGTAGAACACCCATGTGCCATATTGGTTTAGTTTAAGAAAAATTAAATTAACTTAATTGGTTCGATTTAGAAAACAGAAAAAAATACATATTTTTTGTAAAATCAAGCAATTAATTATTATTTAGGTGGTGATAATGGTAACATTAATCATACACACAAAAGAACAAACAACCTCTCAACTTAAATGCTTACACCATCTCCATTGTAACAAAGAGTAAAAATATTTATTGTTCTTTTTAATAATAGGAATGGTTTTGTAATCTTGTTTATGTTACAAAACTACTTAAGTACATCCCTGTAGGTTTTAAATCATCATTAGCCCACTGCTAGCCTGCCGCGGGATGGCAGACTTCTCACAACATTATTATAATATTAAGATAATAATAATAAGTTGAATTACAATTTACATTACCATGAATTTAATCACCATGTATTACATACTCCATATAACTAGCATAATTGTAGCTCAGGTTTAAACCACTGGCAACCAAGCTGAGATTAAACTTGTGTTGTGTGTAGAGTCTACTCTATAATTTATTACATAGTGGTTATTTCATGTTCTGTATCATGAAGTTATGGAAGAATTCAAAAGTGTATGTGTATGTGTGTGTGTGTGTGTATGTGTGCTTGCTTGTGTTTGTGGGATTATAATCAAACAAGCTTTTCTGTCTCTTCATAGTACAGTTAGTTACTTTGCTTTTACATTTGGACTTATTTGTATTGTAAATATTACAATGTTTATTAATTATATTATACATATAACAATTTAGCTTAGAATTTTAAAATGCTATTTAGCTAGGTTGGTCCTGTGGTTATTGATGTGACAAATGTCAGTTGATCTGAAGTCCACACAGACAAAGGCGCGGGCAGAGGTTTATTTACTAAAAAAAATAATATGTGGGAGAGCCATGCTTCGGCACGAATAGGCCGGCTCGACCGGAGTGATACTACGGCCTCACAGAAAACTAGCGTTAAACAACGCTTACGTTGTGTTTCGCCGAGTGAGTGAGGTTACTTACCAGAGGGCCAATCCACTTTTAAAAGGTCGGCAACGCACTTGTGAATCCTATGGTGTTGCGGATGTTCAAGGGCGGCGATAATCGCTTACCATCAGGCGATCCGTCTGCTCGTTTGCCCTCCTGTCCCACTAAAAAAAACACCTTGTTAAAATATGTGATATGGCGTAAAACACAAAATTTTGTGAAAACAGTTGTGTAAAAAATATTGAGAAGCCTCTGCTCGCGACTTTGTCTACGTCGACTTTAAAATTGGGTCCTACTTGGGCAAGTGTATCAAGTAGATTTTAAAAAGTAACCTCTCTGTTATTCTAGACTATAAACTATATCTGTGCCAAGTTTTATCCAAATCCGTTCAGCCTTTCTGGTGGGAAAGAGTACCTAACAAACATCCATATATCCTCACAAACTTTCACGTTTATAATATTAGTAGGGATTAGTAAGTATATAATTACAAGTATGGGATGTGGCGTGCAGGTGATGGTGGGCGCGTACGGCGCGGGCGGCGGGCGCGGCGCGCTGCTGCCGGCGCCCGCGCCCGGCCCGCCCGGGGGCCCGCCCGGCCCGCCCGGCCCGCCCGCCCAGCCCGGCCCGCCTGGGCCCGGCAAGGCCGTCATCGCGCGCGGGCCCACGCGCAACAACGGCGCCAAGGAGGCCGACGGGCCGCCCGTGACCGTGTTCATAGGTAACATATCGTCGCGCGCGCCCGACGCCATGATCCGGTCGCTGCTGAGCGCGTGCGGGCCGGTGCTGAGCTGGAAGCGCGTGTCCACGTTCGGGTTCAGCGAGTTCGCCAGCCCCGAGGCCGCGCTGCGCTGCGTGCGCCTGCTCAACGGCCGGCCCCTCGCCGACAAGCAGCTGCTGGCCAAGACCGACGGCAAGATGCAGGCGCTCGTCGACACATACAAAAGTAAACAAAACGCTCACTCCTCAACACGTTTGGCTGGCTTTACCTGAAATGACTGAATATTATATAAATGTGGTGTTGCAGCGGAGCAGCGGTCGCGGCTGGGACAGGAGGAGGGCGCGCCGGGCACGGAGGGCGAGGCCTCGTACCTGGACGCCCGCCAGCGCGCGCTCGACGACGCCGCAGAGCGCCGCCTGCAGCAGATCATGCGCGACTACCAGGACGACATCAACAACTACGAGCTGCTGCAGAAAGGTGACGAGGCCCCGCCGCGCCCTGCCCCCTCCGCCCCACCCCGCCTCGCGCGCCCGCACCTACTCACACTCGTCTTGTTGTTGCAGAAGAGGCTATCTCCAAAACTGCTCGTGTGCTGGAGGAAGCCGACATTTCTGAAGAAAAGCGCGATGTCATCCATCGTGAGATTGGCAAGTTCCGTGAGAGCATGAAGGTAAGGCTGCAGCCGGCGCTTGTTGCCCTCCGTTTGTCCCCCCCCACGTTCCCCGCTCCCCGCTCCCGGCTGTCCCGTCCCCGGCTGTCCCGCCCCGGCTGTCCCGCCCCGGCTGTCCCGCCCCGGCTGTCCCGCCCCGGCTGTCCCGCCGCCGCGTCCCGGCGTAGTGTTGCCTGGGGGCCGAGCACATGGATGTCGATGTTATATGTTTTAACTAATGGTTTAATTTTGATCGGTATGACGAAGCATCGCTTTATTACACGAATAATTTAATCACACATTTGTCACTAAATCTGTTGTGAATTTACGGGGTAAACATAAAGGCCGTGCGTCCAATGCTATGTTATGAATGAACGCGGTGTCCAGTGAGATTTCAATATGATTTCAATATGAGATTTCAGTATGTATACCTTTAATATCCGAGGTAGTAGGAGTCTTAGCGCAGTAGTGTATCATTATAACATAAACCCGTTATGTATCATTATACCTCATACAATATTTGAATTGTGACACCCACCCTAAACAGTTAAAATACAACGGAAGATTGGTCCCTAGAAGTTAATCTTGGTGGAAAAAGAAACACTTATAGGATCACTTTGTTGTCTGTTTCTCTGTCTGTCGGTCTGTCAAAACCGTTTTTTAGGAACGTCAATGCGGGTAAATTCGGGATAGTTTAATTAAATTTGTAACAAAGACATTGCCTTACGCTCTCTTTGAGTTCAAAAAAATCAAGTTAATGCAATAAAAAAATGCAGCCATTTATGCCGCTTGCAAATAAATCAAAACTTATAGGATATTTCCCTTAATAAAAACATAAAATTTGACAAGTAGCAAGGTCTCGAAATTATTTATTCTGCAAATAGATCTTTCGAGATACTTTTACTTGTCAATGGTTTGGGTTTTTTTTAGCTAGATGGCTTCGGCATTTCCTTACTGACGACCTCTGAGAAGAAACACCGAAACAAACTCAGAGAATCATGGTCTCTTTTAAAGTCCAGACATGGAAGAACACTTATATGTGAGTGGTACGATGTAGGGTAATGTCTGAAATGGCCTTTTGAGGAAAGAACCATAGCAGTTTTGAGTAGACCAGTTCCAACTGACGGCACGCATGCATCAGTCATCGTGTAGCTCAACCATAATTTAGGGAGCTCAACGACCTGTCGCACGACCATACCAGATCAGCAGGGCATTCGTGTAGGTCTAATGAAGTTCCTAAAGCCTCCAGACTATAATAAGCTTGTTTAATTATCATGTATCAAAAGCCTACATGGTACTCACATTTACAAATTATATATATTTTTTTTTATGACTCGAATATAAATGTCACGGTTCAATAATGTCGCGGCAAAATAGTAACAAATTCATAGATGTCAAAATTCAATTCAATAATATAAGAGTAACATCGTCATAACAATTAAAATGTCATAACAATAAAAATGTCATAACAATTAAGATGTCAACACTCAAAATAACATTGTCACATTACATTTCGGATACACAATGTCAAGTCCCAAAAGTAGGTCATATATAGAGGAACCATCAAGAAATTCTCGACGAAGAATTCTCTCGAAGACTCCTAAAAAAAAATATTTACAACATTATTCTTCAATAACATTAACAATTCTGTTCTGTGTAGTTTGCATTATGCAGTTTGATGTGACCCAATAAATAACAAAACATTGCCATAGCAAGTAAAAACCGACCAGCCCCGACAGACAGCACCCGTTCACGGGCATGACGTGTGTATCGGCGCCGTTCGACTCAACCATGTTGTAGGGAATAAAACGGCCCGTCACACAACGACACCATCAGCAGGACATTTGAGTGAGCTTGACAAGCTTTGACCGCCAGGCAATAAGGTAGCAAGATTAATTTTAGGGTTGTTATAAGTAGATGCTAAATGCAACATCAGTGGCTGCACAGTACACAATACTTTAATAAAATAACTCTGTTAACGAGAGTAGCTCAATCTCAAGCATTTTTGTCTTCCATATAATCCTTAACTGTATAGTAACCCTTTTTACAAAGCTTTTGCTTAATGTATGACTTAAATTTATTATGACTTAAATGTTGGAAATGACCTGGGATTTTATTGTAAAAGCGGTATACATTGACACTTAAATGACTTACTGATTTTCTGGAGCCTAGTTGGAGGAACAATGAACCTGTCTTTATTTCTAGTGTTAATATTATGGATATCACTGTATTTAGAGAAGAGATCAATATTTTTGTGCGCATACAATAAATTTTCATAAATATACTGAGAAATAACGGTCATTAAACCATTCATTAACCGGTCATTAATCTCTTTAAACTTTTCTTTGAGTGAACACCTGGGGCTTAAGTTATAAATTGATCGAATGGCTCTTTTCTGCAATACGAAGATAGTCTGTATATCGGCGGCATTCCCCCACAGCAGAATACCATACGACATCACACTATGGAAATAACTAAAATATACTAGTCGAGCCGTATCGACGTCAGTTAAATTACGTATTTTTTTCACGGCGTACGCTGCAGAGCTGAGCTTCTTCGACAACTTATCTATATGTGGGCCCCACTGAAGCTTAGCATCCAAAGTAATGCCTAGAAACAAAGTAGAGTCTACAAGGTCCAACTCTTCGCTATTTATTAATACACTAGTTTTCACCTGTTTGACGTTAGGCGTCGTGAACTTAATACATTTAGTTGTTTTCTCATTTAATAGCAAGTTGTTAGTATTAAACCAGTGCATTACTTTTAGGAGAGCGCTGTTTACATCGTCAGTTGCCATTTGTTGGCGTTTTAGTTTAAATAACAAAGAAGTATCATCTGCAAACAGCACTACCTCATGATTGTCCCTTATGAGATAGGCAAGTCATTAATATAAATCAAAAACAAAAATGGGCCAAGAATTGAGCCCTGCGGAACTCCCATAGCGACGACTGACCCCGGTGATCTCTTTCCATTGACGCCCACTTTCTGAATCCTGTTACACAGGTACGAAGTAAGAAGATTCAGAGAAGCGTTCCTAACACCATAGTGGTGCAATTTCTTGATTAGAGTTTCATGAAGGACGCAGTCGAATGCTTTGGACAGATCACAGAAAATACCCAAAGCATCGTATGAATTCTCCCAAGCACTATATATGTGGAGTAAAAGTTCAACACCGGCATCGGTTGTCGAACGGCCCTTTGTAAATCCGAACTGCTTACTATGTAATAATTTATTTTTATAAAAAAACCTTTGCATTTGATCCAACATTAGTTTTTCAAAGATTTTGCTAAATGTAGGTAACACTGAGATAGGTCTAAAATTAGTGGGGTCAAATGTGCTACCTGATGTAAATAAAGGAATTATCTTGCTATTTTTTCATAGGATCAGGAAATTTACCACAGTCAATACACTTATTAAAAATTATGACTAGGGTAGGTGCTACGACCTCTATAATGGATTTGGCAACGTCAACAGAACGACCCCATAAGTTTGCAGTCTTCTTTATGTTTAAAGTATTAAACGTTTTTATTATATCTCTGCAATTGACATGAAAAAATTGAAATTCAATATTACATACATTAACATTTTCTTTAAGTAAAGATTCAGCAACAGTGGGGGACGAGTTCAGCGATTTAGTGGTCGAAATAGGTATATTGGCAAAAAAAAATTCAAATGTTGAAGCAACCTGTGTGTCAACTGTTACAATGTTATCATCTATTTTAAGACTGTAGTCACTATTTCGTCTACTAATTCTTCCCGTTTCACTATTAATAATATTCCAAGTCATTCTAATTACATTATTACTGTTTCTTATTTTAGAACTTATATAACGGGACTTGGCTATACAAAACACTCTTTTGAATAATTTTGAGTAATTTCTAACATAGAGATTAAAATCAGGAGTGTTAACATAGATTCGTTCATTGTATAGCTCATAAAGACGCTTTCTGCTTATATGAATACCTGTGGTTGCCCATTCACTGAAAGAAACATTTCCATTTACCGTGATCGTCTTAGGTACAAAAGTGGAATCAAAATGTGTACAGTATGCTTTAAAAAAGGTCTCGTAACATTTATTGGGTTTATGCTCATAAGGCAATAACGGTAATGTATAAGTTTAGTTTTAAACATTTCCAAACGACCTGCAGTTTTTGGGTTAACAATGATATCCATTTTAACCACTTCCATATTCAGATTTTGGATACTAATCATCTGTCCGGTGTGGTCAGAATCTAACATATTAATAATTTTATTGTAGTTAGGTATAACATCTGTGTATATATTATCTAAGCATGTGGCAGTAGAAGCTGTTATTCTAGTTGGCTCCAGAAATGAGTTAGTAAGATTGTATGACAGGAAAAGGTTTTTAATCTTATTAGTTAATTCTGAATTTTCCAATAAATTGACATTAAAGTCACCACATATTAAGATACATTTATTACCTTTACTATGTTTGTGAAGTGCTTCATCCATTATCCTTTCAAAGAAATCATACAATCCTGAAGGAGGTCTGTACACACTTAATACAATAAACCACTCTAATTCCACACTGGCTATCTCAATTGTTCGCTCAACAGAGAGGCTCACTATATCCTTGCGTTCCTTAAATTTAAGTTGATTACTAACTAGGATTAAGGAGCCACCATGAATGGCATTCTCCCTGCTAAACGAACTACCAACCTGGTGATTACTGTAGTTAAACATGATTTGGTGAGACTTTAACCAGTGTTCGGTAATACAAAGAATGTCAATGTTATTATAGTTCATAAATAATTCAATTTCTAAATCTTTATTCATCATTCCTTGTATATTCTGGTGAACCAGCTTGATTATATTACATTTTTTATGCACTATTGAAGAATAATATGGTGTAAAAGTATTTCCTAAATTTTCTTTTTTCTGCAGTAAGTCAATGCAAGAGGTTGTCTCTATTGTCTTCATATCTATTTGAAATGTCAGTACTGTGGCTAGCCAAATCATTGGCTGGGTCAATATAAATATCAGATGATTGCTCAATAGAAACAACATCTGTATTAGCCAAATTCTTGGCTGAAATCATAAAATAATATGACAGCGACAGTGCTATCTGTCTCTTACAATATAATGAAAGATAGTACCTATCTTTTGTCGTGTAAAAATATCTGCTAACAAAATTGTTAGTGTCTATTACGTGAAAAAGATCAGTATTATATGTTAATGTATGCAGTGTTAAATTAGTCTTATATCTAGATTCATTTTCTACCTGTGGCAAACTGTAGCTATATGGCAGTGTAAACATTATAATTTTTCTTACATTAAGTTTACTTAGTGAATCATAATATGGGAGAAGGTCATTTTTGTGCATATCTCCTCTATTTGCAGCTAAAATTATTAATGTTGTACCCAGAGTGAAGTTAAAATTAATAACTTTTTTTAAGAATTTCAATTTAAGTTCGACCTGGCATACAATAGTTAAGAATAGAATATCCCTTGCAGGAGTTTGATAGTAACTGGCCCATATGTTTACCAATTTCATCACTAAATATTACAATATTTGGCTTACAAATGGTTTCTACATGGGATTGTACTGGGTTTATGTATGATGATTGGTTTTTGGGACTATTAACAGTAGTCAAGTTGTCATGTACATTATGCACGATGGAGGAGTCGTCAACTGATGAAGAAGCCAGTGATGGCTGATGATTTAAAGAGCAGGTTTTTGTCTCAGGTTGTGTGCACTCTATAGTGGAGGTGCGAGCCGAACCCACTAGCTCATTCATTGCCAGCATATACTCCTTCATTTGCATTTTTGAGCTTTTATATTTATTAGTCATTGACTCTAATTTTTCATGAAAGCTTTCAATCTCCAGTTCTATATTTTTTGTACTTTATTTTATATTTTATTACATTATTTTGTAATTTTGATGATAATATGTCTAATTTATTTAGTAACTGTAATCTTTCTCTATTCAGTTTAACATTTTTAATGAAAAACTTTTGTCTTTTTACTAATTTTTGTGTCTTTCTTCTTTGAACTTATTCCTACTGCATTTAACTACCCTGACTGAGTTCTTGGATGTGTCACTACAAGTTAAATCTATTGTGCATACGGGTTTTGTAATACCTGCAGTAGAAACTAAGCTGGGAGCACTAACAACCAACTCGTTGAAGAGGCTCTGCTTCATAGAGGCTGTGATGTTATGTTGTTCGGTCTTGAGTTGCAAAATTTTACCATTGGCCTCATGTAGCTGCTGTTCAAGAAAATGTACACGATCAAGAGCTTGTTCATACTCAATGCTATACTGTTCAAATCCATCAACAACGAGTTGGAGTCTGTCTCGGGTATCTATTGCCCCGATGCATTGTTCATGCAACTTTGACATTTCATATTTTAGAGTTTTATTTTTATCTAAAATTTCTATTAGTTCCCTCTCATTGTCATCTCTTTCCGTATTCATTTGATCACACAACTCCTTGGATGCCTTTAGTTCGCTCAAAGCCAGTTGGAGTTTGGACTCCTCCTGGCGAGCAGAGGCTTTGCGGGTCAGCATGATTAAAGAATATAAAGAGAGTTGAGATAAGTGAAAGGGAGGTTAATAGGTAGAAGTACAGATAAATCAAAGGGATTATAAGAAAACAAAAGGAATTTGAAATCTAAATTACGAAGTTGTGTCACCAAGTTTATAGGTTATATTGTTATGAAAAATACAATATAATACTTGTGTATGAAATGAACTCGTAATTTATTTGAATTATTATAAACACGATAATACGGAACGCAAAACTGAGCTAAATACTTTTGTACCTGTAAAGAATGAGATGACACTTTTTTTACAATCGTCGTGCCGGTACCTGTCAGACACTTAAAGACAATAATTCACCATTTTAGTACAATTTACACTAGGATTTTATACGGAACACTTTCATTATAACTAGTACTTAGTGATTAATTGGTTTTTGGTTGTTATTTAATTATAAAATTAAAGAAATTTTAATAAAAGATATGGACCAGATAAAATCAGCTGTTTGCTACAGTGTTGCCACTCACATAAGTGTCAGAAACCAGTAATTAACAGATATTTGTTGTACAGTACGCGCGACATAACTTGGCTGGACTGAAGTTAGCTGTTTGTCAGTTTTTGGTTGCACAGAACACAATTTTTAACGTAAACAATCCACTGCGCATTAAAACGGCGAACTTCACTCCGGCCAACTTATGCCGCGCGTACTGTACATGTATATGTGCTGATTTGCTGCTATTATACCACTTTTCTTTTTTCATTTAAGATCCAATTACCGTTGTCTTAACTACAATACTTTTAATAGGTGTAGTTCCATTCCATTCCCTACTCCCTTCGCGCACTGCGTAACCATAAAATTACGTTCATAATCACACGATTAGCCTAGTGACCTGAATGAAATAGAAATAGTGGATTGAAGGTTAAGATGCAGAGACCCGAGTGTCAAATCGAGCGTCGCAAGCTGCTATTTTTTCAAGTCTGAACTTTAAAAGGGACCTTGATCTGCCCGTGACTATGGACGTTACCGAGGAGTTACGAAACGTAAACGTGTGGAACTGAATAATATCAATATTTAAGAAACTTTGTAGTGTTTCTCGAGTTACCGGGAATTCCCGGGAAATAGTGGTAGAGAATTCTCGACTCCCGAGAAAAAAAAATAGTCGAGAAATCAGAAACCCTGGTTTTGATCTATTAGTTAATTGTTAATGAGCTAACTTTTGTTAGCACATTGGCAACATCAACATCATAGTCAAGCATAACCTAGTGCGTGTGACGGTGCGTGTATGGTATGGTCGCGCGGCCTTGTGTAGTCGGAGCGTGTAGTGCGGAGTAGAGCGGGGTGGTGTAGTAAAGCGGTGCCGAGTCGTGGTCGTGCGGCGCTGCGCCACTGACGATGTTGCGGTGCCAGGTGCCGCCGTCGCCCGCCGCCGCCCGCGCCCACGGTGAGTCCCCCACACGCACACACACACACACACAACCACAGGTACAGAGCCGCACATATACATCACGCGTCAACTCACACTATTACACTGTAAATGTCACGGATTACTAGCTATTTCAAATAAACCATTGCAAAGAAAAACATCAAGCATTAGAAAAAAATGTATACTAAATGACACTTCCATAACCACATTGACACGCATATCACAATCATATAGAGTTTACAGTAGATGTCAGCGAGCTCGTCACTGTCGTGCTGATGTTAGTGGAGCGGCCGCCTCCGCGCAGTCGCTCGCGCTTTGCCCCGTCGGGCTCTCGATTCCCATTAATCTGGACGCGACGTGCGCACGCCTTCGTAACATTGATCATCGATGCACGGAGGTCTAGTCCTATATATTTGCACGCATATCGGGTAGATTTGTATCGGCAACTCGTCGTCTAGATGAGCATCAATAATATTTTGTCGTCGGACGGGATAGAAACGTTAAGGGTACCTCGATCGTTGTGGTAATTGTATATAATGCATCGTGTAAGCGGCGGCGCCGGTCCGGCCGGCGCGGGTCGGGTCAGGTCGCGTCGGGTCGGCGCCGCTCGTCGCGCGGCCACATCGGTGAGTGGTGGCCGCGCGACCGCCCGCGCAGTGCTCGCGCGAGGCTGCCGGCGCGCGGCTCGTGCGAGCGCGAGCGGTCGAGGCGCGGTCGCGGTCGCGGTCGCGGTCGCGGCGCCGCGGGCTGCGGGCGCCGGCCGCCGCGCGCCGCGCCGGGGATCGCGTGAGTATAGCCGCACGCCGACACTGACGACATCTGTACGGGTACTACACGCCCGACACCAGAAAGTGACCATCCGTCTCCGAGCCACGCACCACCCTTCATATACGTGCACTACATCAATACATAATACCTACACCTGTCCCTATTTATTAAATTTCACTATTACTTTGTCTGAAAATATAAAAGTTATCACAATTTTTGACCCTAAGCTAAGTATTTTAGGTGTGTTAAAGGAATAAGTACTTAGTATTTAACTTCAAAAATTACTTTGATTATATTTGCCAATCTAATGGGTACTAAAACTATGTCTTGTAAAAATGTCACTCGAAGATCTATTTACAATGTTAATACTATTTATATTTACCTAATTGCTTCCTGTCACAAATAATATTGATTAATACAATTAATATAAATTACCGCAATAAATAAAATAAAAATAAATATCCTGCATATTACGTTCAGTGATCTTTATATGAATTCGTTTTAGTTTTTAAATTGAATTCTACACACACAAAGTTCTTTAAATGGGATCATACACACCAAGCTCTTTAAATTCAATGCAACGACCCATGTCATTCAAATTCAATCCTATATCCCATATTCTTATTAAATCTTACAATTCATGTACTTTCTATTTAAAGAACGAATATCTGTGCATTCTAATACTTTGCAGGAGTAGGAATTTAGAGTCAGGAAAACATGTCACCAATATACCAACGGTCTTTTTATGGAGGCTATACATATTACGAGCAATCGTTGCGATCGCACTGACTCGTTCGAACGCACCGATTAATGTTGTTTTCTCTTACAGGTAACAATAGTTGCAGTAAGACTGTCCGTGCAATCGAAACGATATCTCGTAGCGTGTGTAATAGACCATAAGAGACCACAAGCTGGGTGGTGTACGAAGCAACGCCGCTAGCATAATATATGTAACGCGATAGCATAATAATATGAAGGCGTTAGTGAAACAGTAGTAACATTGCTATACGTAAATATGTGTGGAGTAGCAGCTCTCTTCGCACTTCACAATCACGTTGACGATAGCCACCGATTGTCCCTTTCTAGTGTTCGGTGTCTCTAGTGTAGTGTGAGCGTAGTGTGGTGCATGCGAGGTGTGTGCCAGTGTGCGTGTCCGTACGAGTAGCGCTGTGTTAGTGCGAGTGGTCAGTAGGTGGCGATTTTCAGATGCAGAGGAGCGGCCTCGGCGGGGAGCGGCGCAACCTTGTCGCTCGTACTATCGTGTGGTAGCGCGCCCGACGTCCGTCAATCGTATGAAATT
This sequence comes from Acronicta aceris, assembly GCA_910591435.1. Classification (NCBI taxonomy): domain Eukaryota; kingdom Metazoa; phylum Arthropoda; class Insecta; order Lepidoptera; family Noctuidae; genus Acronicta; species Acronicta aceris. Next base: position 9,718,773 of record OU342783.1, on the reverse strand, counting down.
GAACTTGATCGACTTTATCATCCACTGCGTCCACGCTCCCGCGAACGACATAATATGCTTGTACATTTATTTCACAGACGGGCCCAAAGTAGCCAGTATATTCTAGGTACGTAACGTAATGGTAAAACGTAATAAACGTACACGTAATCGTGGCGTTGCTGGATCTGTATCGCGTCAGCGTGGACGCAGCGTTGTGTTTTTTAAACTGGTTCATGTGCGAACTGTCGTATTCCGTACTGGCGATAGTCGAGCGGGGCGCGCTCACGACCGCGTTTGGGCGCAGGAGGAGGCCGACGTCGTCGTGCGCCGCAAGCGAGACGCCAAGGACACCGACAAAGAGCGCGCCGACCGCGACGAGCGCCGCGACGAGCGCCGCGACCGCGACCGCGACCGCGATCGCGAGCGCGAGCGCGACCGCGAGCGCGCCGCCTCCAGGGACAAGGAGCGCGACCGAGACCGAGACAGGGACAGAGACAGAGAGCGGGATCGAGACAAAGAGCGTGAACGAGATGGAAGGGAAAAGGATCGCCGTCGCCGGAGTACGTCAAGGTAACTAATCATTTCATTGCAGTCACGCCGTCGGCGTCGTTACCAGTAACCAGTACGAGTGCAGCATAAAACCTTTTTCCTGAGCGTGCTTCATGTTTCAGGAGTAAAGACCGACGCGAAGAACGGGACAAAGAGCGGGAGCGAGAACGTGAAGAGAGGGAACGAGACAGAGAACGCGAGCGCGAGCGAGAACGAGAGAGAGAAAGGTCAGTGTTTAATACGTACGTATGCAAACAAAGGCATTATAATTTCGTAATAGGCAAGTTGACTGATATTTTTTAATGGTCTCGTAAAAATGTTGACCATATACAGAGCAGAACAACAAAAACAAAATCAAAGTCGGTTTTTATGCTAAACAGAGAGCGTACTATAGCATCTTGTGTCGTGCATGCGCCATACAAATTCTACAAGCAGACAGCGGACAGAGCAATGAGCATCCCCACTCGATCCCGTATACGTAAAAATTTTACTCGCTACTAAAAATGTTGAAATAAAATAACTTTTAAGAAAAAATAAAACTGCCTTCAAAATCTAAAAAAATTATGTTATGTGCGAAACAGTTTCGAATGTCGGTGGCGATATCAAAAGATCCGATCAAATCAAAGGCAATAATCAATCAATTTTTTTGTTGGTTTTGAAGGCGGTTTTATTTTTTCTTCCAACTTATTTTTAATAAAATTTTTCAATAAGACCATAATTTTTTATAAATCGGAGACCAGGCAACTACCGTATTATTACAAATCGTACCCCCGCTCACTGATGTACTTGTTGCAGAGAGCAGCGCGAGCGCGAGAGGGAGCGAGAGATTCGCGAGCGAGAGAGGGAGCGGGAGCGAGAACGGTAACCACATTTTTTTAACATTAATAGGTTTTAAGGGGCTCGCACATAGACGGTCAAGCGTGCTTGACAAGCTTTGCGAAAATATAAATCGTCAAGCATTATGTTACACACAGTTTGCTTGTCAAGCACGTTAAGCATCGGTCATATTCATATTGTACACCCTAACTACTTTATTGTATGGTATAGCTACGACTATACACTATTTCGTATCTAAAATAAAGTATTGTTATGTATTAATGACTGTATTCCGTTTAGTGTATAAATAAAACAAAAATATTAATAAATGAAATGGAGCGAGTTGTTTGTGGTACAAGGCGCAGCGCGGCCGCGGCCCGACGCACTCGTGTTTGTTGCCTTGATAACATACACCAGCAGTGTGTAGCTAAGTCGTAAAATAGCACTATAGTATTGACGCAGTTCAGCTGATAGGCTTTCTATAGGTTATGGTTTATCTTCCGAACGTGATTGTATATACGACACAGTGATTGTTGATGCCGCTCGCAAACTGTTGTTTCATTTTCCATTCAATATACCTAGTCACATACATTTTCAAACGTTTCAATCTTATATTTTGGTCACAACATCATCGCAATCGGCTCGTAGGTAACAAAAGTGATTTAAATAAAACGCGCGCTCGTTTACAAAATAATATTTATATACGAGAAAGTTTTACGAGCTCGTTGCCGTACCGGCGATAACAAGTGCATCGCGCCAGTAGTGCGCCGCGTCATGTTGGTGCTGCACCCGCCCCGCGCCGCGCCGCGCCGCGTCGTGCTGTCGCTGCACCCGTACATCCGCACGCGCCACGAGATCCGGCGCCAGCTGCGCGACACTCGCTCGCGGTATTTACCTTTTTTGGAGTATTTCATAATTACGCGACCAAATGTTTTGATAGTGGCGTCACATCACAACTTTAACCTAAATCATAATCATTAGGCATTGCTGACGAAGAATTGGGCCATTTTGAAAATAACCAGTGGAGTAAATTTTGACTTTAATCTTTAAAGTATACCAAACCATCAGGGCTTCACTGGTGAAGAAAGAATATTATTCGGCAGCATTTCTGGATGTTCAGCAGGCTTTTGATAGGGTGTGGCACAGAGGTTTGCTGTACAAAATTGAAGTATTCTACTATGGAATTCTGAAGTCATATCTGTCGGGAAGACTGTTCCAGGTACGAGAGGGTGAAAATACATCATGCTTCCATAACATAGATGTGCCTCAGGGCTCTGTCCTGGGCCCAGTACTGTATACCATATTCACAGCAGATCTACCACAGAGTCCTGGGGTAACAGTGGCTACTTTCGCAGATGATACGGCTATACTCAGCACTAGTTATATATTATAGTATTCGACGCATCCATAACTTTGGAAAAGTGCCTAACAAACATCCAACACTGGCTGAAAAAATGGAGGATTACAGTTAGTGCGTCCAAGTCTGTCCATATAACTTTTACCCTTAAATGAGAAAATTGGCCACCAGTCAAACTTTGCGAACAACAGCTTCCGCACCATAACTGCGTTAAGTACCTGGGAATGCACCTTGGCCGAAGGCTGACTTGGAGAGACCATATAAAAGCCAAGAGAGATGCGCTCAATATTAAATATCGGGAGATTTACTGGCTACTGGGCAGAAACAGCAAACTTTCAGTGGACAATAAACTGTTAATCTACCAGACCATTCTAAAGCCTATCTGGGTATATGGTATTCAGCTGTGGGGTTCCGCTTGTGACTCCAACATAAATATTATACAACGGGCAGAAGACTCTATCTTAAAGCAAATTATCAACGCTGCCCTGGTTCACAATGAACTCAGAGGTGAAATAAGATCCTCTCCAAAAACCTACAAAGAACGTCTCCAACGCCATATAAATCCACTTGCGGTTCAGCTCACTATTTCCGACTCACTATACCGCCTTAAGAGACGCAAAATTCTGCACCTGGAAAGTCTGCAATAAGGCTACCAATTTATAAAGAGTCACTTCCAGTGGGAATTAGCTCTGCAAGTCATTAATTCAGGCAACAATGACTATGAGCATATGTCAGTCCAATGACTGATTGCATGATGAAACCATTAACAAAAAAAAAGTTTTACTTCTAGTGTAGCACAGGTCAAAAAATATAAAAAGTCGATTAAGATTTAAAAAATATACTTAGTTCAGGTACCAAATAAGAAAAAAAAAACTGATAAAGCAGACAACATCTTGTTGGTTGGCAGTCAACTGTTCGTTTAGTAACTTTCTGCCTCGCACAACAGAACTATGGAATGAACTATCGCCTGCAGTATTTCCGGACCAATACGACCAAGCTTTCAAGAAAAGTATTGCCGGCAACGCAATTTTTCAAAATTCAAAAGGATTTTTTGTATAATACCTACGAACGACTTTCAACGAATATTCGGCTGAATACCGAATATCTACGAGTACATACATAATATAATATTATAAATAGTGTTAGTATAATATTATATTCGGATACTATTCGTTGCAAATCTAATAATAACTACAATCATATTAGTTCAGTTATTCTAACATAACCAACAACAACAACATTTTGAATTAGGCGCGGTAAGCGGCTGATGCCCTACGCCGTGAATATTTAAGTGTGGTGTGTTATTAGCGAACGTGAGCGTGAACGTGAACGCGAGCGCGACAGAGAGCGAGAGCGGTCTCGCGAGCGCGAGCGAGAGCGGGACCGCTCCCGGGGCCGCAGCCGCAGCGAGGCCGACGCGCGCCGCGACAAGGAGATCGAGGACGAGGCGCGCGAGAAGAAGCGCCTCGAGAAGAAGGCGCGCGAGAAGGAGGCCGCCTACCAGGAGAGGTACATCATTCGAACTGTGTTTGCAAATTTTATGTTTAAATGTGTTGTTTGGTATCAAATTTTTGTTGATGTCCGATATCATCGTGTAGGTTACGCAACTGGGAGAGCCGGGAACGACGCAAGGCGAAAGACTACGAGAAGGAGCGCGAGCGGGAGCGGTGTCGCGAGGAGGAGCGCGAGCGGGAGGCCAAGCGACTCAAGGAGTTCCTGGAGGACTACGACGACGAGCGTGACGACCACAAGTACTACAAGTGAGTGACGTAGCCTGACACGTGTAGTGTGACGTATGTGACGTGTGGGGTGTGCGCAGGGGCAAGGAGCTGCAGCGGCGGCTGTGACGTGTGTGACGTGTGGGGTGTGCAGGGGCAAGGAGCTGCAGCGGCGGCTGTGCGCGCGCGAGCGTGACGTGTGTAGCGTGACGCGTGTAGTGTGACGTGTGTGACGTGTGTGACGTGTGGGGTGTGCAGGGGCAAGGAGCTGCAGCGGCGGCTGTGCGCGCGCGAGCGTGACGTGTGTAGCGTGACGCGTGTAGTGTGACGTGTGTGACGTGTGTGACGTGTGTGACGTGTGTGACGTGTGGGGTGTGCAGGGGCAAGGAGCTGCAGCGGCGGCTGTGCGCGCGCGAGCGTGACGTGTGTAGCGTGACGCGTGTAGTGTGACGTGTGTGACGTGTGTGACGTGTGGGGTGTGCAGGGGCAAGGAGCTGCAGCGGCGGCTGTGCGCGCGCGAGCGTGACGTGTGTAGCGTGACGCGTGTAGTGTGACGTGTGTGACGTGTGTGACGTGTGTGACGTGTGTGACGTGTGGGGTGTGCAGGGGCAAGGAGCTGCAGCGGCGGCTGTGCGCGCGCGAGCGTGACGTGTGTAGCGTGACGCGTGTAGTGTGACGTGTGTGACGTGTGTGACGTGTGTGACGTGTGTGACGTGTGGGGTGTGCAGGGGCAAGGAGCTGCAGCGGCGGCTGGGCGCGCGCGTGCGCGAGGCGGAGAGCGACGCCCGGGAGCGCGCGCGGGAGCAGGACGAGCTGGACGCGCTGCGGCAGCACATCTTCCTGGACCGCGCGGCCGACGACCCCGCCGCGCTGGCCGCCTTCGACAAGGCGCGGCGCGAGCAGGAGGAGCTGTACCGGCCGCGCCTGCTCATCGACGTCAGCCTGCAGCTGGAGCAGCAGCGCGAGCGCGAGCTGCAGCGCGCGAGGCAGCGCGAGGACGCGCGCAAAGAGGTACCGCACACTACTCACCACTCACTACTCACTACTCGCTACTGCTACTCGTATAACTGTAATCTATTCATAATAAAATAATGTAATCTAGTACATATCCAAGAAATCTAGGATGGCGGACATTGTTGTTATAAATATAGTGATGTGGGTGTCAATTTCTGGGTTTATATGTGGGTGCTGATATAAAAATGGCATTAATTTTGAAATTCAAAATGGCGGACTTGATTCATTGATATCAAAACCGGCCTTTATTTCTGTTCATTTAATATGGGTATCAAAACCAAGGGTTCGTGGAGTGCTCATTAGAAAAATGGCATTTATTTTGAAATACAAGATGGCGGACATTAATCAAAATAATAATTATGGGTGTCAATTTCTGGGTTTATGGGGGTGCTGATTATGAATATGGCATTTATTTTGAAATCCAAGATGGTGGACATTAATTGTAGATTCTATTCAAATTTCTGATAAACAAGATTTTATGACTTTATTGTCGAAAATATACACGCCAGTTATAAAAATATAAAATAACGACGAAGCACTTAAAGAAAAGGCAGGTAGTGCCCTGGCGCTTCGTTTGGCACGTTTCGGCCAATTTTTTGAGGTCAGCAGGCTGTCCATGCCCGCTTCAAAAATGGATGATGTATAGGTCGTCCGATGTGCGGAGGCGCAGTTAGAGTAGTGAGTGAGACGTAACTGGTGCGTGCAGGCGCGCGAGCGGGCGGCGCGCGAGCGCGAGCGGTACCTGCGCCTCGCCGCCGTGCGCCAGCTGCCCTCCGAGGCCGAGCCCATCGAGTCCGACAGCGACGCCGCCTCGCCGCCCTCGCCCGCGCACACGCCGCC